>JADRCD010155859.1:0-21073 GCA_019843815.1 Montemys delectorum | reverse complement strand
TATGCTTCCCCCCTCTAGCTTGATTGCCATTTGTAATGTTTCATATATTGTTAATAGTTCTTTTATATATTATGCCGCCCCTGCTGATACTTGGTTTATTTGTTCCACGGGTTTGACCACCCATATTTTTTCAGAAAATTTTTTAGAAAATCAGGATTATTGTGTTCTAATACGCCTTCTCCCTAGGCTTATCTTGCGCCCACCCTCTGATCTCCTTCCATCCTCCTTGATAGATTCCCCCAGAACCTGTCCTGAGCCTGTTTCTGCTTTTACCCTGGCTATAGTGCTGGGAGTGGGAGCGGTGGGGGCAGGGACGGGCATTGCCTCACTGGTCACTTCCAACCAACAATACAGTGACCTATATAAAGCTATTGATAAAGATATTCAGGAACTTCAGCTAGGGTTACAACATTTAAAGGACTCTGTCGCCTCCTTGGCTGAAGTAACCCTTCAAAATAGAAGAGGACTAGACCTCCTTTTTCTCAAGGAGGGGGGACTTTGTGCAGCACTTAAAGAAGAATGCTGTTTTTTCAAAGATTCAACAGGATTAGTTCAAAACAGTTTGGATAAAATTAAAAAAAATCTGGAGGAGAGGCAGAGACAAAGAGAGAAAGATGAGAGCTGGTATAAAGGCTGGTTCTCTACATCTCCCTGGCTTTCTACCTTATTACCCTGAATCCTGGGACCCCTTGTTGGGCTTCTTTTACTCTTATCCTTTGGCCCTTGGGTATTTTCTAGATTAACCTCATTTATCAAAAAACAGATAGATTTGGCCGTGAGCGGGCCTGTTGCGGTTCACTATCATCAGCTTTCTTCTATGGAGATCGAAAACATGGCAGCCCAAGAAGATGCCGAAGCTGGAGAGATGGAACCAAGCAATAGGCTGGATTTTTCTAGACTCCTTTCTCCCCCCACATGCCCCTCATTCAGTGCTCCCTGGCTTCGAGCCTTCCGGGGTGGAAATAATTAAAAATTGATATTGCCCTACTCTTTCCCTAAAGACACCTTGGAGTGCCGCCCTTAATACGGAACTCCTTGAGTGGATCAAAAATTTAATCTTGATCGATTCCAAAGGCCGGTCCCCTGACTGGGCACAGGATCCCATTGCACAAGGATGATCTTGGCCTGTGTTGGTCCCTTTTCTGATGCCTCCCAAAAACCTCACCGCTCTCTATCCAGGGCACAGGTTCCCATTGCACGGATGGAGAAGTGAGACCTACGTTCCCTTGTCCAGGGCTCAGGTTCCCATTGCACGGACAGGAAGGTAGGACTGTCCCCCTTCCTGGCCCCTCGATCGCCTTCTCCCCCGGCAAGGAGTGGCTTGATCGGAGCCCTAGGGACAGTTAACATTTGGAGCATCCTAAAATCCTTCTTGGTCCACTCCAGGATACCGTCCGGGCAGGCTAAGATGTTACTGTTCCATACTGACTTCCCTCCTTATGTTACAGTGAGGAGGGAGATGTCAGGGACAGAGTGTCCCTGTTGTCCCTGAGAATTTGACCTTATTTGAGTAACAGTCTATTCTCGGAGGAACCATGGAGTGTTCTCCGAAAAACCATAAAATGTTTTGTCAACACTTCCACTCCGGCCAGGTGTGAAGCCAGGTGTACACCCCCGCCCCACTTCCTCTTAACGCTTCCTTGCTCTGCAAGTATAATTGCCCTGCCCTTCTGAAGTAAAGTTAGGCTTTGACAACCGTTTTTGCTTGGCCTCGTTCCTCTCTCTTGCCTGTTTCTCTTTCAGGCTCGGTCCCCTTCGGACCCTGGTTAATTACTCACCCCGTGGGCTGGGGCAGGGAATGCCAGGGTCAGTAAGCAGAAGGGGGTGGGATGTTTAGCAGGGGGAGGGAGGAGGGAACAGGGCATTGTTTTAGTTTTTGTTGTTTTTATTTTATTTTTTTTAAATTTAATTTAATTTTATTTTTTTGGCGGGGAATCTGGGAAAGGAGATGTTGTAAATAAAGAAAACATTAAAAAAAAAAGACCCAATGTTTACTTATGCGTCTGAGCTAAAAAAGGGGGGACCATCCCCCACTATGCTAGGATCTTATTATCTTGTCATGATCTTTTTGCTTTGTCAGGATCTTGTCAGGAAAACAGACTCAGCAGCTCAGCAGGTGGTGGCTCCTTGTAGGAAGCTGGAGACATGGCAGGACAATAGACTTCACCTAGGTGAGAAGACTCCACTCTAGGTGGGCTAGCTGGCTGTGGCAAAGACAAGGTCTCATTCAGCCTGCTTGATGCTGGGGAGAGGGCACAAATAAACCACATAAAATGCTTTTAAATTAAAAAAAAAGTAAAATTAGAACTAATATTTGACCCCAATATTTCACTCCTAGAAATATAGCCAGAGAGTTTCAGACACTACCATTGAGATATTTATACTCTTTTATTTATGGCTAGCCTCTCAATTATAGCAAAGAATTGGAATCAATCCTGTCACTCATCAATAGACAAATGGATAATGACAACTTGCTAGATAGACAAAATAAAATACTGTTCATTGCTAATGGAAATGTAATCATATAATTATCAGGAACATGGTTTGATTCCAAATATATAATATTAAGCAATGTCACACAATCACACAAATACCTAAAACAATGTTCTCATAAAGAGGTGTAACCTAGTAGTATTTTTTAATATGCAATTAAGAAAAACTAACTATTATTTTTTCTCTTTTGTCAATTAAGTAATTTAATTATTTACATGTTGATAGCAGCTTTCCCTCCCTCCTCTCCTCCCCTTCCACTATCTTACCTCTTCTCCCCAAACCCTTTTCTCTTTAGGAAGGGGAAGTCTTCCATGGATATCAACCTACCTTGGCCTTTTGAGGTGAAATAGGAAAGGTTCATATTCTCACATTGAGGCTAAACAAGGAAGCTCAGTTAGATGAACATGATCCAAAAGTAGGTTACAGAGTCAGAGACAGCCCCTTTTCCTGCTGTTAGGAACACATTGTGAGTCAAAAGGAACACATCTGCTATATTTGTTAGGGGGCCTAAATCCATCCCATGCATGCTCTCTTGTTGATGGTCCTGTCTCTGTGAGCCCCTATGTGGCCAGGTTAGTTGATTCTGTAGGTTTCCTTGTGGTGTTTTTGACCTCTCAGGCTCCTTCCTAGTTTATCCGACTGTTCCACAAGAGTCTCCCAGCTTCACTTCATGTTTGGCTGTAGATCTCTGAGTCTGTTTCCATCAGCTGCTAGATGAAACCTCTTAGATGACAGTTGTGCTAGACTCCTGTTTGCATGTATAGGAAAATATTATTAATAGTGTAAGGGGTGTTCTCTCTTCTCATGGCATGATTCTCAACTTGGGCCAGTCCTTGGATGGACATTGCCTCAATTTATGCTCCATCACTATCACTGCATATGTTGTCAGTAGGAAAAATTATGAGTCAAAGATTTTGTGGCTGGTTTGCTGTATCAGTTCCTCCAGTGGAAATCCTGTCTGATTACAGAGGTGGCTGTTTCAGGTTTTATATCTCCCATTGCTAGTAATCAATGATAAATAAATTGCCTCAAAACTGGCAGTTTACATTGTATTTTCTAACTCATCTCCGACGTTTAATCCTGTTGGGTATAACCCATCCCCTGCTACCACTTGCTGGGCGCAGAACTTGGTGAAATAAGGGGTTGAGAGGAGAAATGACCCCCCCTCCGTTCCAGCCAGAGCTCTGGGGCACTGGGAGAGGCAGACGTGGGAGTTGGACTGTGAGAAGCATTGGACTGAGAGAAGCCATGGGATCCTGCTCCCGAGAGTGAGGATCTGCAGAACTACAGAGTCGACCTCTGACTCTTAGGTACTATAGACCACTGAATACAGTGTAAAAGCCACTTCTGGGGTCCCTGGGACACACAGAGCCAAGGGAAAACAGGTCTCCTCTCTCTGACATTCCAGATGCTGCTATTGAAAGACCCCAAGAGCTGGGGAGACCCTCACTCTAGTTTCGGGATGACACCACCACCCAATAATTCATGAGAGACCGATCTTGATGCAACAGCATGAGGCTTATTCAGGGGGAGGAGGGGAAGCCAGTATACTGGGGATGAGCCTATACCCCTCACAGGGGTAGAGGAGCTCGACCCTGAGCACAAGAAGTGAGGGGTATTTAAAGGGGAAAACCACAAACTAGGGGGGTGAGGGTGTTACCAAGGACATATAACAAGAGAATAGTGGAAAATCCTAAAGGGACTCAACCCCTAATTGAATCAGGGTCATAAGGAAAACATCCTACATACTCATTATTCACAAGAATGTGGTCTGGTCAATGTTATTCACTTTATGGTTGACAGTTCCCTAGAACCACCCAGATGACTCACATCCCACTTTTTGTTCTTGGACCTAGCTGGGGGGTTGGGGGGCTTGTGGCCAACAGGCTCCCGAAACTGGCCAGTCCACATTCCTGGCTCACCACAGAGATCTTCCATGTCCTTCCAAGTAAAGGTTACACAGTATATATTCCCACCAATACATTTCTACTAAATACTCCTTTTTTTCTTAATTCTAAAATTCTCCAACCCTATACTATATGCCATGGAAGAACTGAGAATGGACCCTTGGGCAGACTGTGACCCTCTCTGGCCCTGGGGCCAAAGGGAGAAGGGTAGGGGGAGAGCTCTGGCAGGTTATGTTGGGAAGGAGAGAGTCTAGTTAGCTCAGGTGGCTAGCTTGGCTGGCTGCTTGGTGGCATGGCTGGAGACAAGGGGGCCTCCTGGCAGGTTAGACATGTGTCTCCTTAGAGGGAAACCTGCTCCATTCCTCCAGCATGGCGGATCATGACGAGCAGAGATGGTCCATGGTTTTAAGATGTTTATTGTAGAAAGGCAGAGAGACAGAGAGAGAGAGAGAGAGAGAGAGAGAGAGAGAGAGAGAGAGAGAGAGTAAGAGAGACAAGAGAGGCAAGAGCTTAAGAGAGAGAGGGGGGCCCAAGCAACTCATTTTATGGTTGGCTGGCTACCTTGCTGTTGCCAAGTAACTGTGGAGGTGAAGTCCAGCCAGAATACCTGGATCTTGGGGCATTGCCCTATGTAACTTATGGTTACAGGATTATGAAATTGAGGGCTTGTGGTATCAGGAGCCTAGTGTTCAGGAGAGTAGCTCATGGTTCTGTCCCTTGTAGAATTTTCTGCTGGGTCTCCAGAGTAAGCCTAGCTCAACTAGAACACAGACTGGCTTTCATGGTCCAACATTCCCCTTCAGTGATTCCAGGTTCTTTCTCCCAGTCCTCTCTCCCTCCATATGCCCTAGACTTGAATCTTATGTTCCCTACCTGTGTCTTCTCCCACACTGTTCCCTCCCTTCACCCCCAATCTCTATTTCATTTTCCCTTGCCAGTGAGATTCAAGAACCCTCCCTTGGGTTCTCCTTGTTACCAGCTTCTTTGGTTCTGTACTTTACTTAGCTTGTTACTTAGCATCTTTGTCAGATGGGAGGTTGGGGAGGATCTTTTTCCATTGTGTAGGCTGCCTGTTGTCCTATTGACTGTGTCCTTTGCCTTACAGAAGATTTTGCACTTCATGTGGTCCCATTTATTAATTGCTTTTAGTACCTGAGGGGTTAGTGTCCTGTTCACAAAGTTGTCATTTGTTTCTTCTTTGGTATTTTAGCATGGTAATCCTGCACTTTATGTCTAATATCTACTTGTCAGTACCTACCTTTTTTTCCTTCTGTGTCTAGGCTCCATTCATTTTCCTGCAAATTTCATGTTTAAATAGCAGAGTAATATTCCACTTTAATAGCTGAGCAATTATCCATTATTCAGTTGAGAGACATTTAAGTTGTTTCCACTTTATGGCTCTTACGAATAAAGTTGCAATGAAGATAGTTAAGCAAATATCCTTGTAGTATGGTGGAGAATCTTTTGGGTGTATGACCAGTATCTTGAGGTAGAAGTATTCCAATTTGGGAGGGAAAGCACCAAATTGTTATCCAAAGTGGTTTTATAAGTTTGCATGCCCACCAGCAATTGAGCAGTATTCTCCTTGCTCTGGACTTTGCCAGCATGAGCTGTTACTTGAGTTTTTGATCTCAGACATTCTGATTGATGTAAGACAGAATCTCAGAGATAGGTTATTTGCATTTTCCTGATGTCTAAGGATGCTGAACATTTATATAAGTGCTTACTTATTAAAGATTCTTCTGTTGAGAATTCTCTGTTTAGATCTGTACACCATTTTAATTGGGTTATTTGGGTTGTTAATGTCTAATTTCTTGAATTCTTTATATAGTTTGGATATCAACCATCTGTCACATAAAAGTTTGGTGTTCATCTTTTTCCATAATGTAGGGTGCTATTTTTTTCCTATTGACTGTTTGCTCACAGAAGTTTCATAAGTTCCCATTTATTAATTTTTTCTTAAAGCCTGAAATGTTGGTGTTCTGTTCATGAAGTTGTTGTCTTCTATGCCAATGCATTCAAGTATATTCCTCACATTTTCTTCTATCGGATTTAGTTATCCATCTTTATGCTGAAGTCTTTGCTCTACTTGGACTTGAGTTTTGTTCAAGGTGATAGATATTGATTTATGCCTGCTGACAATCAGTTAGAACAGGAACAAAAAATGAAGATACTTTCTGGTTTCCATTGTATAGTTTTGGATTCTGAGTCAAAAATCAAATGTTCTTAGGTTGTGGGTTTATTTCTGGGTCTTCAATTTAATTTCATTAATCAATTTGTCTGTTTTTATGCCAATACCATGCAGTTTTTTTATTATTATTGATTAGTAGTACAGCTTGAAATCAGGATGAGGATATTTCTAAAATTTTTTTTGTTATACTAGATTTCTTTAGCTATCTTGTGGTTTTTGTTTTTCCATATAAAGTTGAATATTCTTGTTTCAAAGTCTATAAATAATTTGTTGGAATTTTGTTGGGAATTGTATTGAATATGTAGATTGATTTTGTAAAGTGACCATTTTTTAGTATGTTAATCCCACCAATCCATGAGCATGGAAGATCTTTCAATCTTCTGATATCTTCTCCAATTTCTTTCTTCAAAGACTTAAAGTTCGGATCAAATAGGTATTTCACTTACTTGGTTAGAATTATAACAAGACATTTTACAATATCTGTGGCTATTGTGAAGAGTGCTATTTCTCTAATTCCTTTCTAATTTTCCTATTTCTTTCTCAGCCTATTTATCATTTGTATAAAGGAGGGCAACAGATTTTTTTTGAATTTTTTTATTAGATATTTTCTTTATTTACATGTAAATTTCTTCTTTCCCAGTTTTCCCTCCAAAAGACAAACAAACAAACAAACAAACAAACAAACAAAAGCAATAACAAACCCCTGTTGCCTCCCTCCTCCCCATGCCTGCCACCCCACCCTCTCCCACTTATTGGCCCTGGCATTCCCCTACACTGGGACACAAAACCTTCACAAGGCCAAGGTCCTCTCCTCCTAGTGATGATTGAATTTGTAATCCTCTACTATATACATGCTGACAAAACATTCAGTCCCACCATGTATAGTCCTTGGTTGGTGGTTGGGTCCCTGGGAGCTCTGAGGGTACTAGTTAGTTCATATTGTTGTTCGTCCTAAGGGGCTGCAAACCCTTCAACTCCATAGGTCCTTTCTCTAACTCTTTCATTGGGGACCGTATACTTAGTTCAATGGATGGCTGTGAGCCTCTACATCTGTATTAGTCAGGTATTGTCAGAGCCTCTCAGGAGATAGCTATAAACAGATTTTTTTAAATTAATTTTATATCCAATCATTTTGGTGAAGGTATTTATCACCTGCAGGAGTTTTCTGGTAGAATTTTGGGGTTGTTTATGTATACTATCATATCATCCATGAATAATAATACTTTGACCTTCTTCCTTTCCAATTTGCATTCACTTGATCTGCTTCAGTTGTCTTATTGCTGTAGTTAGAACTTCAAATACTCCAGTGAATAGATAGGAAGAGAGTGGGCAGTCTTGTCTTATCCTTGATTTTGTAGTATTACTTTAATTTTATCTACATGTAATTTAGTGTTGGCTATCTTCTTGCTGTAAATTCCCTTAATTTTGTTTAGATATGTACATTGTATCCCTTATCTTTCCAAGTTATCATGAAGGGGTATTAGATTCTGTCAAAGACTTGTTCAGCATCTAATGATATGATCATGTTTGTTTGTTTGTATTTCAGTTTGTTTATATGATAGACTATATTGCTGCATTTTTATATGTTGGACAATACCTGTATTCCTGTGTTCATGCCTCATTGATTATTGATAGAACAGGTATTCTGAAGATAGTAAGCTTTACACTGGATTGTATTCTAACAGAAAATCTTTATATGATACACTAAAATGTTTTCTCATGGAAGTTTCATGATGAATAATGTTTTTGGTGTGTTCTTGGATCTGATTTGCAAGCATTTTGTTGAGTATTTTTGCTTTAATGTTCATAAGTCAAATTGGTCTGAAATTTCTTAGTTAAGTCTTTGTTTCGTTTAGGAATCAGAGTGACCGTGGCCTCATAGAATAATTTAGCAATGTTTCTTCTGTTTCTATTTTGTGGAATAGTTTGAAGAAGATTGGTTTTAGCTCTTCTTTTTTTTTTTTAAGTCTAGTAGAATTCTCCATTAAACTATCTGGCCCCATGCATTTTTGGGTGTGTGTGTTAGAATTTTATTGGCTGCATCTATCTCCTTAGGGGCTATAGGTATATTTAAATTGTTTACTGGACCTTGATTTAACTTTGGTAAGTGATATCTATCAAAAAATTGTCCATTTTGTTTGGAATCTCGTGTGTGTGTGTGTGTGTGTGTTTAAATAAGATCTAAAGATTATTTGTATCTCTTCAGTGTCTGTTGTTATGTTTCCCTTTGCATTTCTGATTTTGTTAATTTGGATATTCTCTCTCTGACTTTTAGTTAGTTTTTGGAAGGGTTTGTCTGTTCTGTTGATTCCATGTATTGTTCTCATAGTTTCTGCTTGACTGATTTTAGACTTGAGTTTATTTTCTATTTCCTACAGTTTATTCCTCTTCTATGTGCTTGCTTTGCCTGTTGTTTGCTTTTTTTCTTTTTTCTTTTTTGTTCTAGGGCCTTTTTGTGCACTACTAAGTTACTAGTATATGATCTCTCCAATTTGTTTATGAAGGTATTCAGTGCTCATTTTTTCAATACTTCCATATCTTCTTTATGTGTACAACCTCTGAGTTTACTAGAGTTTCTTGTTCATATGGTAAGGTTGATTGTGGAATGAAAGTTGAGAATGACAAGCTTTGGCATCCATGTGGTGAGTAAACTGAGGCAGGCAGCCATTGTGACCCCGTGCTTAGAGCAGCTGATGGAGGAGGATTCTAATACCTCCAGGAGCTGTTACAATGGCACCCAGACAGCGATTAGAGAAGTTACTCAGTAGCCTTTTCTCTGAGAGAACAGAGCTTAATTTACTGGGGCTGGTGTTCTCTGTGATCAGCTGAAAATCTATGAACAATTTTAATTACTTTGGGCCAGAAAGAAAGAGAAGGAAAAAGATAAAATTGACACACACACACAAATGCAGAGGTAATGAAATAAAAGGCAGAGTCCAATATCTTTATACACTCAAATGTATACATACATGTATACATACATAGGTACAGACATATAAATAGACATATACACATCCACATATTGATTAGTTAGAGCAAAGCTCCAGCAAGAAGGCTCCAAGCATTTCACATACACATATATACACACAATTGGTGGATGGAGCATGCGCCAATACACACACCCAGACAACCTTTACATATACACATACATACACATAGTTGATGGGTGGAAGGAATGATAGTCTAGCCCCTATTCTCAAAAACCTTACACATATACACATAGTTGGTGGATGGAAGGGGCAATGTCCCAGCCCTCCACTGAACAAATCTTACACATATACATACATACTTCAAATTGTTTCCTACGATTTTCTACATCAGAGTCAGAAGTAAAAACACATCAACCTAGCTTCACTGACAATTTTGTTTTACAAATGTTTTTTAAGTGTGGTGGTCATTGCTCACGATCTACATCTCTAAGTTCTTTTCTAGCGTGGATGATTGATGCGTTAATGTGCTCCAGCAGCAATGCCTGAAAGAGGTCAACCAGTTATTATTGTGAGTGCCAGAAAGAGTACCCAGAGAGAGAGGAAGTCCCTTGGGGTTTTCATAAAATTCTTAGATTAAGAGGGATGTGAGGGCAGCAAGCAGAGCACAACTCCTGTAACAGTTAAGAAGTCCTCACTGGGGCCTTGCCCAACCGAGATTCAATCACGTGGCTGTGGTAATCCATACCCGCATTCCACTAATTCTAAAGCCATTAGTAGTTCCTCCTGCATAGTCCTCAGCACGAAGGGAAGTTTTTCAGTAACTGTATCAGTGCTGCAGCAGCTGTTTACTGTCAATAGTCCCACAGACGTAAGTTTCTCAAGACTACAATTAAACAAATTTAAATGTACTATGGAAGTACTTTATTAATGATAAGTAAATTTGATTAGTTAACAGAATTATAATATGAAATGATATACTGTAAATGCAAATCTGCTTTTACTTAGATGTGAATGAAAGCACAATTATGTAACCTGCCTCATAAGTAGAATTCTCTGTAGACCATTATCAAAGGAAATACTCAGCAAGAAGTTTATAGAGTAGCAGGCACAGATTAGGGAAATAATGCAAGAAAAGATCCCATAGTAATGTTAAAATCAAGGAGTGTTAGGGACAGGCTTAGATTACCTTCTGCAACACATTGTGAGTAGTAAATATATAAACTAAAGAGATTAGCTCTATTTGTTCTTTATTGTGTACACAGGTAGAAGAATTTGTAAATGTCATTGTTTTCAAGGAAGTCTCCCTATCAATGGAATTTTCAATGTTAACCAGTCATCACTGTGAAAGGTACCAAATATTATGATGGGAAGAAAGGCCGTGATCCTTTCCTTCCTCTTTAGCCTAAGAATATACTTTGAATGCACATGTATACAGGCTAGACACTTACATACATAAAAAGTAAACACAAAGGTAAAGCAAGATTTTACTTTTAATCCACAATGTACTACAGTTCTGCTCCTTTGATCTGTTTGTTTTATGGTTAACGTAGACATCATAATGTATCCTGCCTCTGGTTTCTTCTTTTTCTCTTTTCTTTTGCTTTTTTTGCCTTTTGCAGAGTCACATACAAAACACCAAAGCTTCAGACACATCTGTTTTAAGACTTTGAGAATACTAAATGGAATATCATTAAATAATTAATTTGTTTTATAAAACAATTTATTTTATTAAAAATCAGAACCAAAACCATAAAGAAACCACAGCAAGAAATAATGTAGAATCTATATTTTATGTCTTAAGAGACAGGAATTACTAATTTAAAAAATATGTTAGCCAAGATATTCGAAGAAGTGAATATGTCAATGATTTTGATGCTGCTTGGTCAACTGAAATTACCTTTATTTCCAGAGGTGATAGTGCACTTTTGAAGCCTAACAAATTACATGAAGATGAGATGACCCCAAAATCTATTCTAAAATGGGAACTAGATGAATCTCTTACATAAATCAACATCCCTAATTTATGATTTACAACCTAAATTACAAGAATTCTGGGGACAGGAGTATTGAGTGAGCTCTATTTTATATATTCTGAGAAAGCTCCAACTAGTTAGCATAAAGTAATATCATTCTGTTGCTCTTGATGCAATGTTGTAAGAGTGACCTGTAAGTGTCTGGGGTTGTGGCCTAAGTTTACAACTAAATATTGTGTCCATCACAAACTATTGATTCAGCTTCCATGAGAATTAATACAAACATAAACACAATTTTCATTAAATTATTTAAGTAAAATGTACAATTTTCCATAGGACATTACCTGGAGAAAGAACAAGGACAGTATTTCATGTTAACTTAATTCCTGATGTTTAATGTGGGAATCATCAGTTGTTGCAAATGAGTGTATCTACCATTGAAGTTTTCTTTATGCCATGAAAGCATGAAGGGATTTAATATGGCAGGAGGAGGATCTGGAGCAAAGGCTTAACAATTATGAGCATTGCTTTCTTTTGCAGACTGGACTTGGGTTGATTCCCAGAACCTGTGTGTGCCAGTGCACACCAACCAACCCATAACTTAAGTGCTATAGAATCAGATGCCTTCTTCTGACCTTCACTAGCACCAGGCATACACCAGGTGCATCTACATGCATGCACATAAAAATAGAATAATACACAATTTTTAGATGAAATAAATCTGAAAGTTTTAATGGCAGAAGTAATATCACTTTAATAGTCAAATTGATTTTGAAGTTTAGTCTGTATAAAGCAAATATATCTCAGTTTATCCATAAATATGATCCCCTCTCTGTATAAGAAAAATTGACTGATATTTGTGGGAAATTGGAATACCACATGGAGCATGGTTATTTCTTCTCAATTTATTACATTATACTTTGGATCCTGGATTGAGTAATGTAATGAGTGATGCAGATATTCTCTTGGCATTGTTAGATATCTCTACGTTAGCAATACAAGCTTTCATTTAGCTGAGTGCATAATACCTGCCAATTGAATTGATAAAAATCCAAATCCTATGATTTGATACTTAATGCTACTCAGGAGGTATGCTCTGCCTTCATTGTTAGGTGAAGCTGGTGAGCAGAGATGCTCTTTTCCAATATCTCACTACCTGACACTGTGAACACAGCATGTGAAGGCATACGACTGACAAGTTCTTGGCAATTATTATAGCATGCCGCTCCTATTTCAGTTGTGTCAAGTTTTCATAAATGAATATTTCATAAACCTTCAATATAAAATTCCTATTGTTATTCACTGGAGACATGTCACTCTTTCTTTGTAAGGAACATATTTTTGGTGTGAATCAAAAACAAAGAAAGAAAACCATCACCTTTGAATTCACTCTGAATGTGGTCATACTGTTTGAATCTCTTTAGTGTATGTTCTTTTTATTTAATTTTCATTATGAAAACAACTAGTTCAATGTTTTTATTTAACTAAGAAATAGGTACTTTTACTATTGCAAAAAACCTTTGAGTTTCTTTTAAAGCGACATTCATTCAAATTCATTAAGAATTTCACACACTGCATTTTGATCATATTCAGCCTCCATATTACTCTTACCAGAGCCCTGTAATGTGAAAATAGACAGAAACAAACACATTGCTGCAACAATCGAGAACACCTGAAAAATCAAGTCCAAATTATGCTGTCTGCATATTCTGTGGCACAGATATGTGCCTTGAAGTACAGTCCATCTACGAGGAAGCTACACCTTTAAAGGAAAGTGTCACTAACATTTCCAATAAGTATAAATTATTGTAAATAATTTTGATTCACATCCTTTTGAGTAAATCAAATTTTCTATCATTTTTCTAATTCTCCACTGTGATCATATTATTATTTTTTATGTATTAATACTCTATTTCATGAAGCATTGTTTTTTTTGGCAAATGTTAAAATATTATTACTGAAGTTATCCTATCATAGATTGACCAATGATACTTTATTGGCATATAATTCAATGACTATAGAGAGCTGATGCAAACCTATCTATGAACATATATGCACACATTACAAGCCAGCTAATGTTTTCATATATTTAAATTAGCATAGAGGGCAATCAGAAAATACTTAAGCAAGTAAAGGCAAGTAACGGCACTGTACTGCCTGATAATCTTAGTTAGATCACTGGAACGAACGTGGCAGGAAATAGATTACTGCAAGTTGTTACCTGACTTTACTATCACAGCATCACAACCCCCCCCACACACACACACTCACACACACTCATACCTACACACACACATACCAAAACAAAATATGATAGTGAAGTTAAGTATAAATTAATAGTTAAAAGTTTGTTAGTCCCTCAAATATCTCTTGTTGAAAGAGAAAAAGAATAAAGGAATATAGTACTTTGAATGTGAGTATCAGTGAGAGGAGGTACATGAGGTAAATCCGAAGTCAGGAACATACTATTAATGTTAAAATGAAGTTCTTTTCAAGTGTTTTAGTATTCCAAGGCTTTTTCTTTTTAGAAGATCAGGTATCTGAAATCAAAGCTTCAAAGAAGCGTCTTTATTTCTGTGAAAGTACGCATATCATAAAGGTTAATTTATGTTAGGTATTAGATATTAACAATTGTAACTAATTACGGCATGGAATGATGATAGCTAGGTTTCGTTATAATACTGAACTGAGATTTAAGTTCTTTTATTATGAAATTCCTAGCTTAATCATTTGGACAGCAGTCAACTGTAAGCAACTTTAAGAAAAACTGAAGCTAAGGAAAGTTGTTATTAATATTTTCATTATTATATTTATCACACCATGAAAGCTAACAGGAAGTTTCCTAGTGACTATGTTAAATAAATGTGCAGAATTAGATACTGAATGCTATAATCCATCTTATTTCTCCTTCTGTGAGGAGCATATTATGTAGGAAAAGTGACTCTGCCAAACATAAGTTCATTGTAAGCTGTTAAGGGAGCTGTATTGTGAGTTAGTAATAGAGCTACATCCGTACTTGTGTAATAGTGAGTTTAAGTTTGAAAGAAGGCAAGGTCAAATTATCTGTGGATGGGAGAACACACATGCTGAGTTGCATACACTCACAGAATAACAGAATAACATATTATTTTACAACCAGAACTAGAGTTTATTTTGACCCCTTCTTTCTTTCTATAAAATTGATAAAGATTTTTTCAATCTCTTTACATTCCTTTTTTCTGTTTTTCTGTTATTGAAAGTATATTTATTTGGGGCTGGAGCGATAGGTCGGAAGTTAACAGCACTGTCTACTCTTCTAGAGGTCTTGAGTTCAATTCCCCACACATGCATGGTGGCTCACAGCCTATGCTGGTTTCTGATGCCATCTTCTGGCATCCAGATGTATGTACAGATAGAGCATACATATACATAAAAATAAATAAATAAATCTTGAAGAAATCTAAAAATATAGACTTATTTCATAAAATATATTCTGATTTCAAATCTCCCCACAAAATCCTTTCTAGTCCCCTCCTCTTCCTCTCCCTCTTATTCTCATTCTTCACGTATTTAGAATGATTCTGTTTATTTTCACTAAAACAGGAAATATAAAATATAATGTCACCACCAAAAAGAATAATAATAAATATAATATCATGCAAAAATTAAACAAACAGGAATAGGACAAAAGCAAATGGAGGACAAAGAGGGAAAGAAAAAGCATAAGAAATAAATGTAGACACAGTAACACAACATACATTCACATTTGCACCCAAAGGCATGCGATAAAATCTCAAAAGGTGGAAGTTGTGGTATTCCTATAAAGGTTCAAAGCCTTTGTTAAATAAACTACAAGGCTGAGAGAGGCTATATAAACAAACAAAATTACAGAAGAAAAAGAGATCATAACAAAAGAAAGCTAAGAAATCTGGACAATTATAAAGGCATACTTTAAAATCCTATATTCCATTAAATCAGAAAACCTTAAAGAAATGGATAGTTTTCTCAATATGTACTACTTACAAAACTGAAACCAAATCATATAAGCAATTTAAACAGATATGTAACCTCTTGTAAAATAGAAGCTATAACTAAGTCATTCCCCTGACAAACAAACAAACAAACACAAAACAACAACAACAATCAGAATTCTTTAGGGGAATAATTCTACCAGACTTTCTGAGAAGAATTAATATGAATACTGCTCAAATTATATCAGAAAATAAAACTAGTCATAACGTTGACCAATTTACTTATGACCATAGATGCAAAAATTGTCAATAAAATACTCGTAAATAAGTGCAAAAATATCAAATCTGGCAAACTGATCATTCACTATGGTGAAGTAAGCATTAACCCTGGAAGTAGGGATGATTTAACATATAAACTGGTAGATGTAATCCATCATATATACTGACAACCTCAATGGGAGAAGAGGCCCTTGGTCCTGTGAAGGCTTAAAGCCCCAGTGTAGAGGAATGTAAAGGCAGGGAGGTGGGAGTGAGTGAGTGTGTGGGGGAACACCCTCATAGAAGCAGGGGGAGGAGAAGGGGTAAGGGGGCTTCTAGAGGAAGGGAACGGGAAAGGATATAACATTTGAAATGTAAATTAAGAAAATATCCAATAAAAAAGATAACTATATGCATTCCTTTTCATTCCTCTCTGCAAGAAATTCCCATCATAATGAAATGCAATCAACTGACCAATAAATAAGGTTTGCAAACTGAATCATGAGTCAGAAGGTTGATAGTCCAATGTTATCCATCCTTTTTGTTTCCTTTATTACAATAGGTGCTTTTCATATAATAATAGCTTTATAAATTTTTCTTCATGTTGCTATTCCTCCCCACTTGCTTCCATCAGTTTCTGTATCTCACTGTAAAACAAAAACACTTATCAGGGAGAATAATGAAATAAAATATTATAAAATATTATACAATAAAACAAAACAGAAGCAAACACAACAGAACAGCCAACCAGTAGATAGCCAATGGAAAACAAATTCAAAAGCATCCTTCCTTCCTTCCTTCCTTCCTTCCTTCCTTCCTTCCTTCCTTCCTTCCTTCCTTCCTTTCATTCCTCCCTCTCTTCTTCTTCTTCTTCTTCTTCTTCTTCTTCTTCTTCTTCTTCTTCTTCTTCTTCTTCTTCTTCTTCTTCTTCTTCTTCTCCTTCTCCTTCTTCTCCTCCTCCTCCTCCTCCTCCTCCTCCTCCTCTTCTTCCTCCTCCTCCTTCTTCTTCTTGTTCTCCCTCCCTCCTCCTTACTCTCTATTTCTTTCTTGAATTGTTACTCTATATCCAGCTCTTTGATAATGTAAAACACTGTTACTTGAAATGCCAAAACATGCTTCTTTTGGACTGACACTATTACTGAGGCTATGGAGCACTCACAAAAAGGGACCTATCAAGACTTCCCTCTTTAAGATTTAACAAGCATCTGAAAAAGTCAGATGCAGATATTTGCACCCAGCCAATGGACAGAAGCTGCTGATCCCTGTAGTTGAATTAGGGAAAGGCTGGAAGAAACTGAAGAGGAGGGCAACCCTGTAGAAGACCAGCAGTCTCAATTAACCTGGGGCCCAGAGATCTCTCAGAAACTAGATCACCAACTAGGAGGCATACACCAGCTGTTATAAGGCCCCCAACACATATACAGCAGAGGACTGCCAGGTCTAGGTTCAGACAGAGAAGATGCACGTAACTTTCAAGAGACTGGAGACCCCAAGGAGTTTAGAGGTTTTTGGGGTTGGAGGGGGTACATCCTTATGGAAACAAGGGGGACGGGGAGGAGATATGGGATGTGGAACAGTCAGAGGGTGGGCCAGGACGGGAAAAAAAATCTAGAGTGTAAAAAAAAAAGTAAGTAAAAATAAATAAATTAAAAAACATAAAATCTTTATCAGCCCAGACTCAGTTCAGTGTCTGCATCTGTCTTAGTCAGGTGTTGGCAGAGCTTCTCAGAGGACAGCCATACCAGGCTGTCTGTAACCACATCTGGGCATCAGCAATAGTGTAGGGGTTTGGTGTTTGTGGATGAAATGGATCCCAGGATGGGGCAGTCTCTGAATGGCATTTCCTTCAGCTACAGAGACACATACTTATCAATTGTCCTCTCATTTCATAGATTCTTTTTCTTCATTGTAAAACTATATGTAAACTATACGTAAACTACATGTAAACTGCTACAGGCCAGCTAATCTGGGCCTCCCTCAACCCTCAGGAGAAACAGGGTCCTAGTCACGTCGACGAGGCATAGAGGCGAAGAAATGATGGCAGAGACGACACATGGAAGTACAGGATCTGAATGTATTTCTTAAAAATGGCATCAGACTAGCAGCTCAGCAGTTAAGGTACATCTGAGGCCACCTGAAACACACTGGGTCTAAAGCAGCAGCCATCTCCTCTGGACTGGTGCTGCACCCTCTGAGCCCAAGTGCTCTGGGACCGGGGGACTTCGGACTGCATGAGTCTAAGTCCTAGTTCATCTAAGTTCTGGTTCTAGTCAGTGTGTCAGTGCTGGTCCAGCTCGAGTCCCAGTCCAAGTTCGAGTCCAAGGCACAAAGTGCAAACCAGGCTTATATGGTATACAGAAAACAGGGCGAATGACAAGAGTCACGAAGGCAGGCAGGGGTTACAGCAAGGGGCGCAAGTGACTGCTACCTCAAGGTCTGCAGGATCAGGTAGTTAGGTGTGAAGCAGGCAGAAGAGCAGTAGAGCCCTCCCTGCTGGATCTAATGTGGTATTCCTATGCTAATTCTCTGGTTCTGCTGGAGGCAAGGACTAGGAGAATCCAATCTAGCATTCCCTGCTAATTCTCTGGGTCTTGCTGGAGGCACACACCTGGAAGTTCAGATTCTAG
Organism: Montemys delectorum; assembly: GCA_019843815.1. NCBI lineage: Eukaryota > Metazoa > Chordata > Mammalia > Rodentia > Muridae > Montemys > Montemys delectorum. The sequence goes on along the minus strand of JADRCD010155859.1, from coordinate 2,744 downwards.
CTAATGTCCTTGAGTGAGGGAAGCCCTTGGATTACTCTCTAGTATGTAAAACAGTTCTAACTTTTCTGCGACTGCCCTAAGGAATGTGCTTGACCTCTGTTGCTAGCTCTGAGGAAAACCTGTCTGGTAAGGCAGATTCTTTGAGAGACATTCCAAGCTAAGGACAGCTTGGAATTGAATTAGGGTAGGTTGGAAACATTGTGCTGGCCAGGAAACGATGCCCAATCTTAGCCATTTATGAATCATTTCTTGGGGTACCTTTATTCCTGAATATGAGGGCGTGTGGACGACTGGAAAGACTAATCTGGAACATGTCTGAGTTAGGAGATGCCAGCGACTGTCTGAATACCCAGGAGGCATAAGCTCCCTTTTAGGGCCATAAATTCTCTTGTCCTTGATCAGGCTTTTACCCCCGATACTGCAGATGTAACTGGTGTAGACGAGTGGGCATAGCAGTAAACTATATGTAAACTCCATGAAACTTCATGTATTTTTTATAATTAAAAGGGATTAAATTTTCAGTTCATCAAGAACTTCACAACACTCAAAATATGGCAAAATAAATCAAATTAATCAAAATAATATAACAGTTTAAGATTTTTTAAAAGCAAATACATACATTTACACCATGGTTCATTCCCATATATCTCAAAATTTTCAGTGACTTAGAATTTTATTACAAAGGTGCTAATTTCGAGTTGTATGGCTTGACTTGGTATAATTATACTACAATGAGGGTATTTAGTGATCTGCCAATTCATGAGGAGTCAATAAAATTCCAGTGTAAATTTCACAAAGGCAATCTTACAAACAGTATAAAGCAGTAAGACACTTGCCATGTTCTTTCTAAATCTTTCAGTTTTCATGCAAAGTAGCCAGTGCCCTCCCACTGACACTCAGAGTGTCTTAGATTTCAAAATGTTTGGTTTTCTCAAAAACATCTTCTGTTCATGACATTGTTACTTCTTTCCTTTTACTATTTATGAAAGAAATATTGACCTACTATAATTTTCGGATCACACTCTCACCAGCAACACAGACTGAAGTAGAACAGCTAAAAAAGCCAGAAGCACTAATAATTTAGTGATGATGAGAATATTTGGTTTGGCTGGCCAAAGAAAATAGTCACACATAAGAGAAGAAAACAAACCACTACCTAGTTTCATATTCCTTATCTATAATGTAGTATAGTCAATTCATGGCTAACAAAAAACTTTTTTTGAAATTCTCACTACTGGCCTATAGAAAAATAACAGTCGAATATATCCAGACTGAATCTATAGTTTGCTTTTAACCCTGGAGGTAAAACTTTTTTCATTTATTTATTTTTTATTTATTTTTATTTTATTTTATTTTTTACACTCTAGATTTTATTCCCCACACCCTGTCCACCCTCCAACTGTTCTACATCCCATAACTCCTGCCTAGCCTCCTATCTCCACAAGGATGTCCCCACCATTCAGCCCCATCCCACCTGACCTCTAAACTCCCTAGTCTCTCAAGGGTTAGGTACATCTCTGAATGAACCTAGACCCAGCAGTCCTCTGCTATATATGTATTGGGGGCATCATATCAGCTGGTGTATGCTGCCTGGTTGGTGGTCCAGTGTTTTAGAGATCTCGGGGGTTTGGGTTTGGGCTAATTGAGACTGCTGGTCCTCCTACAGGGTCACCCTCCTCAGCTTCTTTCAGCCTTTCACTAATTCAACTACAGGGGTCAGCTGCTTCTGTCCATTGGTTGGGTGTAAATATCTGCATTTGACTCTTTCAGCTGCTTGTTGGATCTTAAGATGTGAGGTCATGCTAGGTCCCTTTTTGAGAGTGCTCCATAGCCTCAGTAATAGTGTCTGGCCTTGGGACCACCCCTTCAGCTGGATTCCACTTTGAGCCTGTTGTTCGACCTTCTTTTCCTCAGGCTCCTCTCCGTTTCCATCCCTGCAGTTCTTTCAGACAGGAACAATTATGTGTCAGAGTTTTGACTGTGGGATGTCAACTCCTTTCCACACTTGATGTCTTGTCTTCCTACTGGTAGTGGGCTCTATAAGTTCCCTCTCCCCACTGCAGGGCATTCCACCTAAGGTCCCTCCTTTTGAGTCCCAAGAGTCTCTCACCTCCCAGGTCTCTGGTACATTCTGGAGGGTCCCACCAATCTCCTACCTCCTGAGGTTGCCGGTTTCCATTCTTTCTGCTGGCCCTCAGGGCTTCTGTCCTCACCCCACATCCCATCCATTTTCCCTCCCAGTTCCCTCCCTCCCTCCCTGTAGAGCAGTGATCTGTTCAGACACCTAGGCCCAGTCGAGTAATAGGCCTGAACCCCGGTGACCCAGTTGACAATATCTTTGCCTGTAAGGGTCGGAAAGTGTTCAACCAGAACTCCTGAGTCAGGATTATTTGACTATCCTGTTTTTGTTTGTTTATTTGTTTGTTTGTTTGTTTGTTTTATCATATGAAGGTGAAAAATGTTCTTCCAAGATCTGTAAAGAATTGTGTCGGAATTTTGATGGAAATTGCATTGAATCTGAAGGCTGCTTTTAGTAAGATGCAGTTTGTACTACATTGATCATACTGACCCGTGAGCATGGGAGATCTTCCCATCTTCTGATATCTCTTAAAAATCTCTGTCTTCAGAGTTCTGAAGTTCTTGTCATACAGGTCTTTCACTTGCTTGTTTAGAGTTACACCAAGATATTTTATATATTTGTTTCTATTGCGAAGCCTGTTGTTTTCCTGTTTTATTTCTCAGCC
>JADRCD010155852.1:0-20811 GCA_019843815.1 Montemys delectorum | reverse complement strand
AAAAAAAAAAAAAAAAAAAAAAAGAAAGAAAAAAGAAAGAAAGAAAGAAAAGAAAAGAAAAACCTTAATCAAATCTTCTGCCTGTTCATATTACCAAGATTGTGAAAGTGTGTTTACCTAGGTATGACATCGCGGGGTGGAAAATGTACAAACATAGGGATGTTTTCGGTAGGCTGGGGAAGAGTTGGAACCATGAGAGCCAAACTGGGTAGGGAAAACTAAGGGAACTCTGTTGATTGCCTTCCAATTTCAGTGCTTTCAGACTTTGTCTGGATAAATCACCCTGCTAGAGGCATAGGGCTTCAGAAACTGACTGATCCACTGGACTTGGGTTCAGGGCTCTAGGTCTTTGCCTTAAAGCAGCAAATCATATTTTAGATGGAGGCAGCTCCTGAGACCAAACAGTTGCTGTAGCTTCAAGCTCTTAATTTACACAGTAAGTGATGGGGCTTCCTGCCCTTTACAAAGTTGAACCACTTTTCTGCATGTATAGTGTAGTCTCCCTCCCTCTCTACTCCATTTCCTAGTCAGGCACTCCAACAGGAGTTCCCATGAGTGTTTCCTTGTAGCAATATGAGGAAGCATAAACTGGATTTTTTTCTGTAGGTATGATCTACTACTTGGGAGTCACTCCCACATTGGTCTATCTTCCTAACCCCCAACATACCTCCACTGAATTTAAAGTTTGTGAGAGCTATGGGCTTATTCCTTGATTAGGATCACCAGTCTTTTGTTACCAGAGCTGCATGACTTGTGGTTTCAGCTTTGAGTTCCCCTTCCTTTCTGTCAGTGTGCATCCCTATAACCCCTAGCAGAGTTAGACCTTTAAAGGCCTTTCCTACTCCTCTCTGTATAGCCTTTCTTCATTGTGCTTTTCAGCTGCTCCATTTTCTTTTTCATGATTTCTGTTGTTCTTCCTTTCTTTAAACTATGTTTTAAATATTCTAACTCTTCTCATTCCCAGAGTCCCAGAAGGGTAGTAATTCTCTTCATATTCACAAAGGGATTTATTCCACCACTGGATAACTGAAATATAATGTTGTTGTCTAATTGCTCTGGCTAGGACTTCAAGTACAATATTGAATAGATAGAGAGAGTGTGTGCAGCCTTGTCTAGTCCCTGATTTTAGTGGGATTGCTTCAAGCTTCTCTCGCTTTAGTTTGATGTTGGCTACTGGTTTGTGGTATGCTTTTACTATGTTTAAGTATGGGCCTTGAATTCCTGATCTTTCCAAAACTTTATCATGAAAGGGGTATTGGATTTTGTCAAATGCTTTCTCAGCATCTAATGAGATGATCATATGGTTTTTTTTCTTTGAGTTTGCTTATGTAGTGTATTGCATTGATGGATTTCCGTATATTGAACCGTCCCTGCATCCCTGGGATGAAGCCTACTTGATCATGATAGATGATCGTTTTGATGTATTCTTGGATTCAGTTTGCAAGAATTTTATTGAATATTTTTGCATCGATATTCATAAGGGAAATTGGTCTGAAGTTTTCTTTCTTTGTTAGGTCTTTGTGTGGTTTAGGTATCAGAGTAATTGTGGCTTCATAGAACAAATGGGGTAGAGTACCTTCTGTTTCTATTTTGTGGAATAGTTTGAGGAATATTGGTATTAGGTCTTCTTTGAAGGTCTGATAAAACTCTACACTAAACCCATCTGGTCCTGAGTTTTTCTTGATTGGGAGACTATTAATTACTCTTTCTATTTCCCTAGCGAATATGGGACTATTTAGATCATTTATGTGATCTTGATTTAACTTTGGTACCTGGTATCTGTCTAGAAAATTGTCCATTTCATCCCAGGTTTTCCAGTTTTGTTGAGTATAGGCTTTTGTAGTAGGCTCTCATGAGTTTTTGGATTTCCTCAGTGTCTGTTGTTATGTCTCCCTTTTCATTTCTTATCTTGGTAGTTAGGATACTGTCTCTGTGCCCTCTAGTTAGTCTGGCTAAGGTGTACGTGCACTTTATGTTGTTTATGTTGTTATTGAGGAGCAGCCTTAGTCCATGGTGATCTGATAGGATGCAAGGAATTATTTCAATCCTCTTGTATCTGGTGAGGCCTGATTTGTGACCAATTTTGGAGAAGGTACCATGAAGTGCTGAAAACAAGGTATATCCTTTTATTTTAGGATAAAAAGGTCTATAGATATCTGTTAAATCCATTTGTTTCATAACTTCTGTTAGTCTTACTGTGTCTTTGTTTAGTTTCTGTTTCCATGATCTGTCCATTGCAGAGAGTGAGGTGTTGAAGTCTCCCACTGTTATTGTGTGTGGTGCAATGTGTACTTTGAGCTTTACTAAAGTTTCTTTTATGAATGTAGATGCCCTTGCATTTGGAGTGTAGAGGTTCAGAATTGAGAGTTCATCGTGGTAGATCTTACCTCTGATGAGTATGAAGTATCCGTCCTTATCTTTTTTAATCACTTTAGGGTGAAAGTTGATTTTATTCGATATTAGAATAGCTACTCCAGCTTGTTTCTTGGGAGCATTTGCTTGGAAAAATCATTTTCCAGCCTTTTATTCTGAGGTAGTGTCTGTCTTTGTCACTGAGGTGGGTTTCCTGTATGCAACAAAATGTTGGGTCCTGTTTACATACCCAGTCTTACGTACCCAGTCTTATATCGGGGAATTGAGTCCATTGATACTAATAGATATTAAGGAAAATTAATTGTTGCTTCCTGTTATTTTTGTTGTTAGAGCTTTAATTCTGTTCATGTGGCTATCTTTTAGTTTTCTTGGAAGATTACTTTGTTGCTTTTTCTAGGATGTAGTTTCCCTTCTTGTGTTGGAGTTTTCCATTTATTATCCTTTGAAGGGCTGGATTTGTGGAAAGATATTGTGTAAATTTGGTTTTGTCATGGGATATCTTGTTTTCTCCATCTATGGTAATTGAGTTTTGTTGGGTATAGTAGCCTGGGCTGGCATTTGTGTTCTCTTAGGGTTGTATGACATCAGCCCAGGATCTTCTGACTTTCAATGTCTCTGGTGAGAAGTCTGGTGTAATTCTGATAGGCCTGCCTTTATGTTACTTGACCTTTTTCCCCTCACTGCTTTTTTTTTTTTTTTTTTTTTTTTTTTTTTTTTTTTTTTTTTTGAGACTGGGTTTCTCTGTGTATCCCTGTCTGTCCTGGAACTCACTCTGTAGACCAGGCTGGCCTCGAACTCAGAAATCTGCCTGCCTCTGCCTCCCAAGTGCTGGGATTAAAGGTGTGCACCACCACTGCCCGGCCCCTCACTGCTTTTAATAATCTTTCTTTGTTTTATGCATTTGGTGTTTTGATTATTATGTGGCAGGAATAATTTCTTTTCTGGTCCAAACTATTTGGAGTTATGTGGGCTTCTTGTATGTTCATGGGCATCTATTTTTTTTAGATTAGGGAAGTTTTCTTCTATAATTTTGTTAAAGATATTTACTGGCCCTTTAAGTTGGAAGTCTTCACTCTCTTCTATACCTATTATCCTTAGGTTTGGTCTTCTCATTGTGTCCTGGATTTCCCGGATGTATTAGGTTAGGAGGTTTTTTTTGCATTTTCCGTTTTCTTTGACTGTTGTGTCAATGTTTTCTATGGTGTCTTCTGCCCCTGAGATTCTCTCTTCTATCTCTTGTATTCTGTTGGTGATACTTGCATCTATGGTTCTTGACTTTTTTCCTAGGTTTTCTATCTCCAGAGTTGTCTGTCTTTGTGATTTCTTAATTATTTCTACTTTCATATTTAGGTCCTGGATGGTTTTGTTCAATTCCTTCACCTGTTTGGTTGTGCTTTCCTATAATTCTTTAAAAGATTTTTGTGTTTCCTTTTTAAAGGCTTGTACCTGTTTAACCTGTGTTTCTTTAAGGGAGGTATTTATATCCTTCTTAAATTCCTCTGTCACCATCATGAGATATGATTTTAGAGCCAAATCTTGCTTTTCTGATGTGTTGGGGTATCCAGGACTTGCTGTGGTGGGAGTACTAGGTTCTGATGATGCCAAGTAGTCTTGTTTTCTGTTGGTAAGATTCTTGCATTTGCCTTTCACCATCTGTTAATCTCTGGTGTTAGATGTTCTTGCTGTCTCTGGGTGGAGCTTGTACTTCCTGTGGGTCTGTAAGTCTATATCAGCACTCCTGGAGATCAGCTCTCCCCTGGTAAGACTCATGCACAGAGGGCTGTGGATCAGTAGCCCATCCTGGGTGCAGATGGATGAATGAAGGAATCTGTCCCAGTTGTTCTGCAGCTTCTGCGGCCTGTGCCTCTTGGCTAGTCCTGCCTGAGTTTTGGTTTACATTTTTTAAAAAGCCTTTTTATTACTTGTTTTAGTTAGTGTTCTATTGCTATGATGAGACACCATGACCAAGGCAACTCTTATAAAGGAAAGCATTTAATTGGGGCTGGCTTACAGTTCAAAGGTTTAGTCCATTGTCATGTCAGAAAGCATAGGAGCACACAGGCAGATGGTGCTGCTGGAGAAGGAGCTGAGAGTTCTATACCCTAATCAGATGGAAGCCGAGAGAGAGTGACACGGTGCCTGGCTTGAGCATCTGAAACTCTGAAGTCCACCCACTATGACACACTTTTTCCATCAAGGCCATACGTCATAATAATGCCAATTTCTAAGAGCCTATTGGGGCTATTTTCAATCAAATCACCATATTACAGCACTGGATTACTAGATATTTCTATTTTCTTCCTTATTTTATTTCATTTTTTAGTTACTTTAGAATTTATAAAACACATGTATAACTTATAACTGATTTAAAGTTAGAAAAAAAAATAGTGGAAACCCTTGCAATTTGGAGAATAGAATAGTAATTAACATGTTCTTCCAAGGAAAGAATAGTAGATAATAGGTCAGTCTGAACTCAGTTTCACATAGTCTTTTGTGTTGGTCAGCTATCTTAAATGTACTAATGTAACAGTTAATTAGTTAAACAGCTTTGGCTCCTGCCAGGTTATATGTATGCTGCACGTGCCCAAGAGCTCTGGATTCATGAATGAAAGACGTATACACACAGACACAAGTGCGCATGCATGTGATCATGGGCTAGCTAATTTTGATACGCCTTTACTAGCTCAATGGCTGTGTACTTTTAAACCTCCCTAAGGCTAGCACATACCCCTTCTCTGGTATTCCTGAGTTTAGACCTTTTAAAATCTATATTTCATCTCTGCTATCCCAAATAATCAAGGGAGTGGCCCATCATGGTGAATTCTGTCTCTCCTTTGGTCCCTTGCCCACTCAATCTAAAAGTTCCACTTTTATCTCCCTGCCCAGGCATTGACTTTATAGCTCTTTATTAATAATCAAATCCAGTCGGGGGCAGGGACCCTCAGGTCTGTAAGTGTGGCTTTGGGAACCAAATTAAGACAAAGCATTAGAGCCAATTGCCAACATACCAGGACCTTTGAATTTATTTTTTGCTGTCTAGAGTTTTCTTCTACTAGATAGTAATTTTATGTGGTTTTGGTCTTTTTCTGGTGCTCACATCTTACCAAGTCAGAGATTTTTCCAAATCATAATACCTTAGAGCTGTTCTGCCTTGCACCTCATTATGTTATTATTATTTTGTTTTACTTTTATCTTTCTGGTATATATCACCATTGCAGTTATTTATTGCTTAATTTTCTGCATTGCACTCTTTGTTTTCTCCACTCTTGCATTCTTCAGCAATGATTGCTGGCTAATACAGTGAATATTGAGTTGTAGGCTTAATCAATACTGTAAGAATGATATGTATTCTTTTGTCTTAATTTTTGTCTAAATATTCCTTTGTCCTATCATAGAAAAAAGACCTAATCTACTAAAAGCAGTCCATTAATTTAATTTCAGTTTGAAATTAAAATATGTAGCTTGAGAATCCATATATTTTATATCAGTAGTATGTCATCAAAATTTACCATCTGCTTGCTGTGTATTTATCATTTCCAACTTTTTCTGGTTAGCATTTTTACTATTGGGTTACACATTGAAACATTCTAGATCAATTTCACTGTTAATTGAAAACTGAACTGTGTATAAGGTAAAAGACAAAGCTTTAGCTTAAATTCTTTTATTCTAGTTCCAAAAATTGAGGTGTGATCTTGAAATGGTACTATCTATCATTCAATCAAAGAATGAAAAGTTAAAAGAAGACTTAGAAAGGTAAATTTGTAATTTCTATTAATCATTGATACATACTGAGTTGACACTTAAATTTTTATTTGACTATTGTTTTCCATGTTTAAGGGAGCAACAGTGGTTGGATGAACAGCAGCAAATACTAGAAACACTTAAAGTACTACACAGTGATTTGAAAAATCAGGTTGTAACATTTACTGAATCAAGGTAATTATTTTGTATTCTAGAGTTTTTTCAAACAGTTTTTTTGAAAATAATTATTTATTATATAAAGTAGACTAAAAGGTGGTCCTAAGTTTTGTTAACTTTTGTTTCATCTTTTTTGATATTACTTATCTTACTATACTAGTTTCATTACATGTTGTATAGAATGTTCTCGAGTTATGTGGATCAAATGAAACTTCACAACATTTTGATCAGTGTCCTATATAACCAGCAGCATGCACAAATGTAATTTATCAGTTTAATGTTTGTCTTATTATTCTTTATTATTAGAATCTTTAATGAACTGAAAGCTAAGATCCGTAGTATTAAAGAATTTAAGGAGAAGCTCTTGCTTACTTTGGGTAACTTTTTAGAAGATCATTTTCCTCTGCCTGATGGAAGTACTCAAAAGAAAAGGGTAAGTTTTAGAGAAGACAGTCTCTAAATTGTTATAATTGTACGTGTTTTTGTACAGGAATGAAAACAAAGGAATGAGGAGGCATAGTGAGACATACACACAAATATTCCTTTGTCCTATCATAGTTACTGAAAAATCAGATAGTGTATTTTTTAATAAAATGGGATTGGTTAAATATTTTTAAAGATTTGACTATTTATTTATTTGTGCATGTATTGTATGTGCACCCAGTGCCCACATGCTTACATTGCACAGTTTGCATATGGGATCAGAGGAAAACCTAATGGGAATCTCTTTTCTGCTTCCACTGTGTCTGTGTAACATTGTCTGTTTCTGCTTCTTGTTGTCTGGTCAGCATTCTTTATTAGTGGGCTGCCATAACATACTACTAGAGACCCTGGCATAAAAATGGAATTTTTCTGTCTCAAGACTAGAAGTCATCTCAGGGTTAGTTCCTGATGAGATCTATTCCTGGCTGGGAGCTGGCACCTTCTTGTTCTATTCATATTGATCTCAGCTCTACATGCAGGGGGAAAAAGATTTTTTTAAAGTTCTCTTACTGTCTTACTGTTACACAAAAACAACACAACACAACACAACATACACACACCCCAAAAAGTAGTCCTCATGATGACCTCAATTAACACTTGATTACCTACTTTGGTTCTGTTTCCAAATTCAACTACATCTGAATTTCAACACATACTTTTAAGGTACATAGTTCTGTTTATAATAGTGAACTTTACAACTTAATTACAAATACAAAAAAGAAAGTTAAGGAACCCAAATCCTTGCTCATCATTAACATGTTAGCAAGTCACTAACATGGTTAGTGAGTCACTAAAGTGTAGACATTGTCCTAAACACAGTGTGTATAGAAACAAATTATTGGCTGATTGGCATAGTGGAATTTTATTCTTGCTACTATATCATCAATGATAAATATGATTTTAATTAATTTTAATAGAAGAAAAATGAAGTTCAAATGTTGTACCTGGAGAAATATTTCTTTGCTTCAAATTATTTGAGCACTGGAGAGAGACCTCTAATACAAAGGAAACAAATTATGAAAACTATAAATGTTCTAAGATTGTATAACTTCATCTCTCAGTATGAATTTACTGACATAAATAAGAAAACATTCTTTCACTTAAGCCCCCATTCTAATTTTATGCTGTTTTTACTTTCAGTATTTATTTTGTATTGAGACACTACCATAAGTATGTTTAGCCCTTATTCTATTTTATATTTGATTCATTACTTATTTTTTATCAGTTCTTAAATTCAAGCCAATAATTATTAGAAACTTTTTATTTATCTTATTTATTTATTTAATGTGTTTTACATGCATATGTATCTGTATACCACATGTGTCAGTTACAAAGGCTGTGAGCCACCATATGAGTGCTATGAATTGAACTCAGGTTTTCTGGAAGAGCGATCAGAGCTCTTAACTACTAAGCCATTTTCTCCAGCATCTTAAGCCAATTTTATTTATTTATTTATTTATTTATTTATTTATTGCCAAATGGTTTCTTTAAGAAGAATTTCTGAGACTTAAGCATGCCTTTTTAAATTTAATCTGTGTCTTTATATTTTCTAGTCACTTCTGTAACTGCTTTGCTTTGTTCTCTGTCTCTGTCTCTCTTTCTCTCTCTCTCTCTGTCTCTCTCTCTCTCTTTTTGTCTTTTTCCCTCTCTCTCTCTTCCACCCCCTTGCTCAGAAGTTTGCAGAATTAAATAGATGTCCAAAAAGTATAACATCTGCAGTTGTGTAAGAACATATTCTTTCTTTATATTTGTGATAGTTAATCACACCTAGATCATTTGAGAGACTAAAATTTTTAACCATGATTATTTGTCATGAGGAAAAGCTGAGGGAACTAATGAGGAACACTTGAGCATTATAGTGGCTGTCTTCCAATTTTTAAAAAATAAGTTATTCCATGTTATTCAAAGGTAAAAAATTCAGTGAACTGAGTCAGTGCTGTGAACTTTTGATCTATTGGGACCTGTCAAGACCTATGGGAAGGTAAAAAGGAAGGCTCCCTTAGAAGCCTTTGTGAAGTGTAGTAGAATACAATTTGTGTGGCTCAAATATATTACAATATTTTATATTATATATAGTATGTACAATATGATTTATTGTATGTTTATCCGTAGCTTAGACTATATCTTAAAATAGTTATAAAGGTTTCTATTACATTTTTAAGAATCTAATTTGTACCATAAAGTTGTTTGCCTTCACATTTGTCTTTACCTTGTACAATTACAACTTAAGAAATGTTTTTAAGCCATATGGTTTGATATTCTGTCATGTTAATTGTTATTTACATTTCTCAAAGAAAAATATTCAAGACTTGAATGCACAGTTGATAACACTGAATGAAATGTTAGAGGTAAGTGTAGGTTTTTTTGCTATCTCTTTAGTGAACAATTAGTATTAAAGACAAAAAAAAAATGCTACTTTTATTTTCTATGAAGAATACTTGAGCCGGGCAGGGGTGGCGCACGCCTTTAATCCCAGCACTTGGGAGGCAGAAGCAGGCAGATTTCTGAGTTCAAGGCCAGCTTGGTCTACAGAGTGAGTTCCAGGACAGGCAGTGCTGCACAGAGAAACTCTGTCTCGAAAAAAACAAAACAACACACACACACACACACACACACACACACACACACACACACACAAAAGAATACTTGACCTGGACATGGTAACACTTGCCTTTAATCCCAGCACTCTGAGGTAGGTGAATTTCTTGAATTTGAGGCCAGCCCTGGTCTACAGAATAAGTTCCAGAACAGCCAAGGCTATAGCCTGTCTTGAAAAATGAAAAATTTTAAAGGTTTTTTATTTTTCATGTTTTTATTCTTTAAGAGAGTTGCTTATTTAGTCTGCATCTGCACCCTAAAATCTTGTGTTGTTATTCTGAAAGAATTCTAGTTTACAACTCAGTTCTGCACTTAAAACATATAAATGGGTACATAACTTTTCCTTAAATAAAATGTTTCTTTTATTATAATAGAAAGACTAATTCTAACCGTTTTAGTTTGGTATTTATTTGTTTTATAAATAGATATCTTTGGCATTGTAAAAATGTACATGAACTCCAGCCAGGTTATTAAATATTTGACTTTCTTTAAAAAACCTTAGGCAGAACAGTCTATGAAAAGGAAGTAGCCATTTGCTTTTTATATTTTTTCTTTTGGTGAAATAGACTTTTTCATACAATATATTCTGATTGTGATTCCCCTCTCCCAATTCCTCTCAATTCCTTCCACGTCCCCTTCTATCTGGATCCACATCTTTTCTGTCACTGGTTAGAAAATAAATAGGCACTTAAGGAATACTAATAAAAGAAAACAAAGATAAACACATGGGAATAGGACGAAACAGAAGAAAAACAGCCAAAGAAAAAGCATGAGACACACATAGATACAGAGACATGCACATTCACACAATCAGTAACCCCATAAAACACAAAACCAGTATATATATGTACAAAAGATCTATATGGGTCTTAAAAAAATACTTTCCAATGACATTATGAGACAAAGAACCTGTAAAGAGACCATTGAGTATATGTTTTTCTTCAGTCCCACTCTAGAACATTTGATCCACCATTCAGAGTTGTTTGTTTCCCAGTGAGACTTTCTTGGAGAAAACTAAATTTTCATTTACACGTGCTATCAATTGGAGATAGCTTGTGGGTTAGGGATGGGTTGGTCCCCACCTAGTTCTAAACGAATAGTTTCAGAACTTAATGAGTTGGGTATAAGCAATCAGATTTGCTGCCCAAGAATCTTTACTAATAAATACTGATATAATAATATATCAATATTATTTATATATAATAGTATTTCACTATCTTGAAAAGCTAGATAGAAATAGTTGTCTGATTTATAATAAGAAACTGTGTCAATATTCCTGACTTTGCCTAGTTTAAACTAAACTAAAACCTTTCTTGGATGTTTTTATTATCTTTTGTAATGTAAACAAAAAAGTTACTTTAGGCCAGTGAGATTGCTTAGTGGTTAAATGTGCTTGTTGCAAAGCCCAGTTATATAAGTTCTGTCCCCAGGACCCATGTAGGAGATGGAGAGCCAGTTCCTGCAAATTGTCCTCCAATTTGTTTAGCATTCTGTCTGTATTTGTACATACAGAGAAACAAATGGAACAAAAATTTTAAAGTGATACTTTATGTAAAATATTGCCAATATTATGTGAAACACATGGTTATAAATTGTGGTACAATGTAATACTTAGAAAACCAAATATTTTCTTTGTAGTTCATATTATCAGTGACAAAAATAACATACTTAATCTACAATTTAGTGAAAAAATTAGCACACTCATTTTAAATTTGAATTTTTACCATATTTCTACTATTTTTTATTAGAATTTTAATTAATGTAATCTAATAAAAATTGGAACTAAAAGATAAGATCACTTCATTTATTTGCTTTCTATGGCATTGGGATTGAAAGCAGTCCTCACCATAGGCAAGTGCTGTACCACTGAATTATATAGCAGCTCATAAAAATTTTACAATCTATTAAGATAAATAACTACTATAAAATATGAAAGTATTTCCTTATCATAATACTTAAAAGAAAGGGGATTGTTAGCGAGTGGTGGTGGTGCATACCTTTAATCCCAGCACTTGGGAGGCAAGGGCAGGTGGATTTCTGAGTTCGAGGCCAGCCTGGTCTACAGAGTGAGTTCCAGAACAGCCAGGGCTACACAGAGAAACCCTGTCTCAAAAAACCAAAAAGAAAAAAAGAAGAAGAAGAAGAAGAAGAATCCTTAATTGTTCTTAGTTCTAAGATCTAGTTTTATAAGTTGTTAAAAGAACTGTAAGGTAGATGAAGAGGGAAAATAATAACTCATTTACCTTTTCACCATTAAACTTTAGTTTTCAAATAATTGAGTATAATTGCTTCACAAAAAATCTCTGCAGATGCCAGTAGATTTGTTGAAGACTGTTGAGTCTTAGATATCATTAGCAAGCTTCTGTAAATTTTCTGGTGATGACAATACTTTGGTTTTCTTTTATTTTTTAGTTATGTTTTTGAGATAACTTAAAAAGTAATGTCTAATTATGGTATTTTCATACACATGTGTCATTGTATCTTGCTCATTTTCTTGCCCCAGTTGCTACCCTCTTCTATCCTTACTCCTCTGTTCCTGGTATCCTTCCACCAAATAGTCTGCCTTACTTTGTTTTTTCCCTTCCTCAACTCTTGATCTCTCCCCTTCTCTGTGCCTTTCTCTATCCTCTATCTATCCCACCCCACCTCCACTCTTCCATCTGTTCATACATATACATATACACACACATTGCTATTTAAATCTAGATTCCATGTAAGGGAAATAGGACTTTGGTCTAAATTTGGCTTATTTCATTTTAAATCATATTTTCTAGTTCCATTTTCTTAAAAAGTAGATAATTTCATTATATGCTTATATGTATTAAATATATTATCTACATACTATTCATTGTATATATGTTATATTTTCTTTATGGACTCATCTATTGATATTCTTCTGGAGTGAGAACCCTACTTCTCAACACCTTGGAACCTAATAAGAAGCCACATTTCCATGTGGAATAGAATTTGAGAAAAGCTACCCTATAATACTTAAAGGTTGTCAAATTTCACTGTAACATCTCAACAGCCTTGGTAAAGTAATCAGAAATATTCAGGGAGAAAGAATTAGTATAAGAATAGATGTGTTAAAGGATCAAACTGGTGATCTTTTGTACTTTGTATTCAGTTTGTAAAATTTTAATTTTTTTCCTCCTGTAGTGAAAGATCAAACCCAGGGCCTTATGTAGCTAGCTGTGTTCTACACCTGATGTATAAAGTTTATTTTTTTTATAATTCTTGCTCTTATTTTAAAGGAAAATTATGCTAAAAGAAGTAGGAAAGTTGTAAATATTTTTAGGCAGTTTTTAGAAATAATTTTCATTTTACTGGGGATTCATTTCAATACATATTTCATCCACTAGTATCTGTAGTCTTAAAATCAGATATTGTTTACATAAAAGTAATGTTTATGAACAGCTACTCTAGGAGAAGAGTAGTCAATGTTCTTTGGTGTAAAACTTTTTTTATGAAAATATGTAGACTTTCCCACAAAAGGTATATTTCTAATAATTTTTTTTCTTAGATGCTTATAAATAGAATGTTTGATGTTCCACATGATCCATATGTTAAAATTAGTGATTCCTTTTGGCCACCATATATTGAGCTGCTTCTGCGTTATGGAATTGCTTTGAGACATCCAGAAGATCCATCCCGAATAAGATTAGAAGCCTTCCATCAGTAAAATGATTGTCTGTTTTCGCACAGTACGGAGTCTTTACACCCATGGATAAAGAAAACACAGAACTATTTAAATAAAGAATATTATTTGCAAATCAAAGGCATAGTCTATCTTTTTGGTTGTCTCATGTATCCCAGCTTGTCTTGGGCTTGTTGAGTACTCAGTTGGTTTACAATCCTTCACCACCATGCCCTGGTTCTTTGTACTTGGAATGACTTATACTGCTTTGTACATGTTCATAATGGGCCTTCTCAATTCACTCAATATGTGGAAGTTTTAAAGTGTAGGTAAGAATGCAAGTAAAAATATTCTAGACTTTGAAAGCATTTAATGTAACTTGTCTCATTCAATATTCTTAGGAAAATCTTATGAATATGTGATTTTGAAATAACAAAGAATATGAGAAACAACAAAACAACAAAAGAATTTGTGATTTTTTTTCTAATTTACATTTTTCTTTTTAAACTGTGTCATCATTTAAACTCTTTCACTTTTTTTTTAAAGATTTATTTATTTTATGTGTATGAGTATACTGTAGCTGTACAGATGACCGTGAGCTATCCTGTGTGTGGCTGCTGGGAATTGAACTCAGGACCTCTGCTGGCCCCACTTGCTCCAGAGTAATTTGCTGCAGCTGTCTTCAGACACACCAGAAGAGGGCATCAGATCTCATTACGGGTGGTTGTGAGCCACTATGTGGTTGCTGGGATCCGAACTCAGGACCTTTGGAAGAGCAGTCAGTGCTCTTACCTGCTGAGCCATCTCACCAGCTCCAACTCTTTCAGTTTTATTTGGCATTTAATAATTGCTTTATATTTAGTAATTATAATGAAATGTTAATTTAGAGGGTTTTTTTTTCTTGTGCTGCAGATTGAACTTAGGACCTCATGCATTGTAGGTTAGTAATTTTATATAGTAATATAGTAAATGATACAATTCTAAAGTGATATATGCATATGTTTTTATATCTAGATTGTGTTATAAATTAGAATACAAAAAGCTAATATTTAGCCAGGCATACTGGCACATGCCTTTAATCTTAGCCTTGGAAGGCAGAGGCAGGCATATTGCTGTGAGTGGAGGCCAGCCTGGTCTACAAAGTGAGTTCCAGGACAGCCCAGGCTATATATAGAGACATGTCTCAAAACAAAACAAAAAAAACAAAACAAACCCCCAAACCAACCAAATAAACAACAAACTAATGTCCAATGCTAACTTGAATTATTATTTTTTCTTTCTTGAGATGGCATCTCCTATAGCTATTCCTGTCATCAAGTTTACTAGATTTTCAACTTTTTTAGTACCTGAACAACAGCTGTGCTATGCTTGATTCAAACCCAGGGCCTCATTTATGCTAAACAAATATTCCACCAATAGAGCTACATCTTCAGCCCTGAAAGTATTTTAATAACTATTATGTGGTCAATAACTTATTTTAATTTGCTGTATTAAAATTAATATTCTTTTTTTCTAAAATTCTAGCTATTTATGCTTTGATATATTTTTATAAATAGATAATTTTCCCAGGTCTATGAGAATTCTAAACTTACTATTTTCTGTTTTCTACCTTAAGTCATAGTTTTCTTGTTTACTTTAATATTCTTTAAAAATAAGCAAATAATTTAGAAATATTACTTTAAAAGTAGAAGTGGTTTTATCTATTTAAGGTTGTCAGAGGGGTGGGGGTGCAGTGGTGCTGAAGATATAACTAAGTTATAAAGATTACTTATTTGCCTAGAGCAGAAGGCCCATGGTAGAATTCTTAGCACAGAATAAAACAGCGTAGATTTTATTTTATTTATTCATGCTTGCTCTCTTTTGTTTGCTTGCTCATTGACTTTTGAGAGTCTCACTCTATCATCCAGGCTGGCCTCAAAACCAGTCATCTTCCTCCCTTAGCCCTTGCTTTATGTGCTTGGAATATTGACATGCAACAGTAGCCTAGCTAAGGATGCCTGCTTTTAAAGATATAAGAAAAAAATTTGCCTGCCCTGAATCCTGAAGCTTACAAGTAAGGTTAAAATAACCTACATTAAGAAAACAAAACTAAAAATAAAACCAACATGGGGAGGGTTGGGTATGTAGCTCCATAAATTGCTTCCTAACCTACACAAAGCTCTGTGTTTTATCCTAGCACAACATAAACCAGGTTTAGTGATGGTATATGTGTATAATCACTTCAGTGAGGTGGTAGAAGCAGGAGGTTCAGAAGTTTAAGGTGATCTTCAGTTATATGGGAATGTGAGACCAGCCTGGCTTACCTGAGACTCTCTCAAAATAAGGAAAAAAAATTAAATTAAGTTATGTGCCCAGGCACATAAGTTAAGTCTCTTGTTGTTGCCCCCTAAGTTTCCACCACCATGCTCAACACTTACATTTTTTATTTTATTTGCTTATTCAGGCTTGCTTATTTTTATACTTACGGCTATTTGCCTGCATATATGCCTTTTTACCACTTGCATGCCAGGTGCTTGTGGAGACCAAAAAAGCAATCATTGAGGTGCTGGGAATAGAACCCAGATCCTCAGAAAGAGCAACCAGTACTCTTAACCACTGAGCCAGCCCCCACTCCTCAGTCACCACTTGTAGGTTAGAGAATATATATTCTTTTTAGGGAGAGATTATAAAATACCTTTCTAGATATAATACTGAGGGAGTGAGTAACTTTTTAATGACTGCTTTGAAGTTACCTGAACAAAAGATAATTCTGCAGTGAAGATCCACCAATTTTGTAGAGATGGAGGTATTCTTCTGTTGTAAATTCCAAGAGTAGATAAAAGCAACAGACAACAGGGTCATTTGACAAATCTATTTCACTTACTTAACCAATTATCAAATTCTTTTCTAGCAAGATAGAAACAGAAATTGCACTAGTTTCTATGTGTAACCAATCTAAACTTAGTACCTCAAACCTTTTTTTGTGCTTTTTAATTAACTTTGTAGAAAATGTATTAAGTGCTGAGAACTTAGTACCTCAAACCTTTTTTTGTGCTTTTTAATTAACTTTGTAGAAAATGTATTAAGTGCTGAGAACAATGTCTTTTGTTTCCATGATTTTGGGGAAATCACCAAAATCTAGGATTTAAAATTTGTTATTTCATTGACTCAGACGTGATAAAGGTTGGGAATCCCATCCTTGAAACATTAAGATTAGGTGTGTTTCGGATTTGAAAATTGGGGATTTGTATTGCTTGAGGTTGAAAAATGTTGAGTATATTTTGCTGTAGAGTATTTGTAGACTTTACTGGATCAAGATTCTTAATCTACAATCTGAAATGTCCTGAAATATAAACCTTTTGAATATAAATATTTCAGGTTACAAATACCAATATCTTCAGATTAGGAATATTTTTCCCATAAATCATGATGATAGTTTATAAACAAAAATTTTAGTGTGCTGCAGTATATCTTTGTTGTTGATTAATGTATAGAAGTATACATTAGAATGATGTAGGAGAAATTAAATTTCTGGTAAGAAATTAAGCCCCAGGGAATGTTCCCTCGATATTATATTTTATGTGACTTCATTTCCTTCTTATACATCAGTCATTGGCAGAATATTTAAAAAAATAATTTGAGGAAAGATTTGTTTTGGGCTTAGGATTTTAGAGATCAGTCAATGCATGGCTGGCCAGCTCCAAACCACCCAACCATGTGTAGTTGTTTAAAGCTCTTTCCAAATAACAGTTTTGTGAACTTCCACTGGTGACACTAAATTGGTAAGAAAAAAAATGATTCCAACTGCATATCACATAGTTACTAGTGAGTAATATGGATGTCCCCAATGTTTTATGACTTGGTACATAATTATAAGAGGTAGAAGTAGTCAAAGATCTGTGTGCATCAACAACTTTGAGTTCATAAAAGTAACACCCTGGCCACTTTCTGTGGGTGTCTCATAATTGCGGGCATTGCTCCCGAATGAATCTGCTTTTGATTTCTCAAGTACTTTCTCTATGAATAAAACTTGTACTTGCTTACTTTATATGTCTGTTTGTAACTCTTAATTAATGAGAACACAAACCTGGACCAAGGGAATTTAATCTCATTTTAACCACCCCAAGAATAACTCAAAGAAGTCATAGTCACAAAAAGGTACAGAAAGTATTTTTGCTAAGATTCATCATTCATCTGTGGTAAAATTTAAGAGCAGTTTGAAATTTGGGGTGCCTGAGAGATCTCTTAGTGGTTAAGAATGCTTTGTGCTCTTTTAGAGGATCCAAATTCAGTTTCTAGTCCATGTCAGCTGGCTCTCAGCCATCTATAACTTCAGGTCCAGGGGGATCTGTAACCTTCTCGACACCCAAGAACACACACACACACATCTCTTAGCTATCTTTTTAGACTTAAAAAAAAAAAAAAAATCGGGCTGGTGAGATGGCTCAGTGGGTAAGAGCACTGATTGCTCTTCCAAAGATCCTGAGTTCAAATCCCAGCAACCACATGGTGGCTCACAACCACCTGTAATGAGATCTGATGCCCTCTTCTGGTGCTTCTGAAGTCAGCTACAGTGTACTTCTGTATAATAATAAATTTTTTAAAAAATCTATAAATTCCTTTATAATTAATTGTTGAGGAATTTTAATCTAACAACATGACTGCTCTAGCAAGAGATCACATCCAAAGACCTTCTAGGTCTATATGATCTAGATGGAATGCAGACACACCTTTAGTACACAGTAACAATGGAGTAAGGTTTATAGAAGGAAGCAGCCATGTTTAAAAGTGATGTCTAATTGAGGTGCAAAGTGATGAATCGGAAAGATTTAACAGAATGAGTCAGAAATAGGATCTGCCCAACTCTCATGAAACAACAGGAAAGAGGCTACTTAAGAGCAGTTCAGGGAGAAATAAAGAGGATGAATGGTGTGTGTATATGGTAGTTTTACCAGGAGAGTTTTGCAGGGACAGGTTGCAAAGAGCAAATTAGACACAGGTGAAGATAGAATGAACCAGAGAATGAGAAAGTCAGGAGATTAGAACATATTTCCAAAATTAGTACAAGGCCAAGCAATTCAGTTAGAAGCAGAGAAAAGCTGGATTGAATTAGTCAGCTTGGAGGATTAGGTGGTATATAGGGTCTAAACTTCCAGTCTGAGGAATAGAATAGCCCAAGCTGTGTGTTCGAACATTTTGGGTATGGCTCTCATCTCATCCCATCATTTGAGGAAACAAAAGCATCATTTACAATTATTGGTGAGAATCTAAACGTTTTCTCTAATATACAGAGCAAGGCAAATGTGTTTCCTCATCATTCTGCTTTTTTTTTTTTTTTTTTTTTCTCGAGACAGGTTTTCTCTGTACACCCTTGACTGTCCTGGAACTCTGTAGACCAGGCTGGCCTCGAACTCAGAAATCCGCCTGCCTCTGCCTCCCAAGTGCTGGGATTAAAGGCATGCGCCTTTACTTGGCTCAGGGAGTAGCACTACTTGGGGTGTTGTCTTGTTGGGGTAGTGTGGCCTTGTTGGAGTAGGTGTGTCACTGTGGGTGTGGGCTTTAAGACCCTAGACCTAGCTGTTCTGAAGTGAGTATTCTGCTAGCAGCTTTCAGATGAAGACAGAACTCTCAGCACCTGTGCCATGCCTGCCTGGATGCTGCCATGTTCCCATCTTAATGATAATGGACTGAACCTCTGAACCTGTAAACCAGCCCCGATTAAATGTTGTCCTTATAAGACTTGTCTTGATCATGGTGTCTGTTCACAGCAATAAAACCTTAACTAAGGAATGCAATAAGACAAAAATCGTAGGAATCAAGAAAGCCTCTTGAGACAAAATTTATTTATACTTAGGTTGTACAGTACATAAATTCCTAGTGTCTAAAATTTAATTTCCTACATATTATCAGTAAATACTTAGAATTTTAAACTTAAAAATCTTGTATCAGCATTTCAAAATTAAAATGATATGGTGAATCTCAATGACTTGGAAATCCAGAATCACCTATGCTATGTATTCCTGTGAAGAGTATCTATTACATTACTATAAGTGTCACCATTGCTTGCAATGAAATCCTATACTGTATAAAAAGGAGGAATTGGGGGCCAATGAGATAGATCAGTTAGTAAAAGTGCGGACTGTCAAACCTGAGAACCTGAGAACCTGAGATCCTTGGATACCACATGTTGGAGGGAGGAAGCCAACTTAGGAAAGCTGTCCTTTGACCTTGATGTGTCATGTCATGTCATGCATGCTCCTCAACACAAGTGTAAACACACACATATATATTTGTGCGTGTGTAATATATATTTATGAAAAAAGAGGGTATTGCTTAGCACAAGCATTCATTTCCATTTCTCGAGTGGATGTAATTTAAATAGCTTCCTCAAGCTTCTGCTTTTGTGACTTTCGCACAGTGATGGACTTTCTCAAACTGAGTCAAATTCCCTCTTACCTTGCTTTTTTAAAGGTATTTTATCACTGGAGGTTGAAAAAATGGATTTGGGGAGCTGGAGAGATGGCTGAGTGGTTAAGAGCACTGACTGTTTTTTCCAGAGGTCCTCAATTCAATTCCCAGCAACCACATGGTGGCTTACAACCATCTGTAATGTTGTGTCTGGTGTGTCTGAAGACAGCAACAGCGTACTCATATACATTAAATAAATCATATATATGTGTATGTATACACATATTTATGTATACACATTATATATATATATATTCCTATATAGGAATATATATAGGCATTTACTGCTTTAAAGAATGAAAGAAAAAATGGATTTGTACTAGGAGCAGGCTATTGCTGTGATACACACATTACCATCTGGTACTTAGGCCTTTGACACTGGTTTGTGGTGGGAATGCGGAAGAGTTTGGATATTTGACCAGAAAAGCCCAAGTATGCTAGAAGAAGAGTTTAATGAGTTATTCTTGTCGGAGCTTGCAAGACAAGAATGGTGAGAGATGTGTGTACTGTTGAAGGCCCAGTTCAAAGAGGCCATGGAGGGGTGCTACTTACTGGCTTGCTCCCTGTGACTTACTTAGCCTGCTTTCCTATAAAATCCAGCCGCAACACCACTTAAAATAGACTGGGCTCTCCTCCATCAATCACAACAAAAATTGCCCTTACAAGACTGCATACAACCTCAACTTCTGAAGCATCTTCTAAGTCAGAGTCCTTCCTATCTGATGTCTATACCGTGTGTCAAGTTTACAAAGCTAGCCAGTACAACTCTGAAGAAAAATCTGAATTGCACTGACTCAATAAGATATTTTCAAGGGGCTGAAGAGATGGCTCAGCAGCTAAGAGCACTGACTACTCTTCTAGAAGACCTGGGTTCAGTTCCCCACATGGCACGGATGATGCAAGACTGAGTGGGCCATGAAGTCTTTCACAATGGTTTCAGAGGAACTGAGAGAAGGCAATGTGTGGCAGGGTCAGAGTTCCTACAAAGATGGCTCTTAGAAGCTATTGTGTGAAAGTGAAGCCAAATTGCAATAGCGGACCCCACCTCCCCTAGATGTTAGAAATGCTATAATCATGGACCATCTTCGAGGAATGTTGCAGTAGAATAGAGACAGCAAAAGAGGCAGAACTAGAGAAGCAGAGCTATGGTCATCCTTTGGAGCCTAATTAATTTCATCACAAAACCCTGATGCTGGACATAGAGCTTCAGGATTTTTTTGCCTTGCTGGATTTTGGTCTGATTATTTTTTGCTAAGACCTGATTCATGCATTTTTCGATAGGAATGTTTACTCTGTTACTGTATGCGACCCCCCCCCCCCCACAGGAGCTCACAGTTAAGAGATTACTTTGAGTT
>JADRCD010155850.1:0-10094 GCA_019843815.1 Montemys delectorum | reverse complement strand
AGAGGTGGTCGCTGATCCAGCTCTGTCACTCAGAAGCTGACAGGCTCTTGTCCCTGCAGTCCTGCGGCTCCCCTGCAATTCCTGAGGCCTATGCCTCCCAGCTGGTCCTGCCTTAGCAAGACCCCAGAGAGAAAATGGCAATCTCACCTGAGTCCTTGGGCTGAAGTCCCACCTGAGTCCTTGGGCTGAAGTCCGCCCTGGAGGGAAGCTCTCCCCTGAGTCCTTGGGCTGAAGTCTGCCCTGGAGGGAAGCTCTCGCCTATCAGGCAGGGGGCAGAGGTGGTCGCTGATCCAGCTCTGTCTCTCGGAAGCTGACAGGCTCCTGTCTCTACAGTCCTGCGACTCCCCTGCACTTCCTGAGGCCTATGCCTCTTGGCTCAGTGTCTATCTATTAAGGGAGTTTATCGTAACAATTTACAGTCTGCAATCCAAGTAACCCAGCAATGGGCAGCTGTGGATGGGAAGTCCAAGGATCGAGTGGTCGCTCAGTTTGGCGCTGCTAGGTGTTTCAGCTGGTGTTCTGTAGAAGCTGGAATCCTGAAGAGGTAGGTTCCCACAGATGTGCTGGCAAGTGAGTGCAAGCAGAAGAATCGTGATATTTCTACTTGTTTTTCTAGAACTAATTCATGATTGAAATGGAGGGACTTTATCCTCTTCTTAGTGGAAACTCTAGACTTAATATTAATGCTGGAATTCAGTGGAGTCTAACTGGGGTCTTTTTTAGGGGCAAGGATTTATCCTGATCCTAGATGCAGAGAATAAGCCCTCCCGTGCAGGGATAACAAGGTCCTGATGGCTCTAATGCCATTTACAAGGTTTAGATTGAAGATTCTGTTTAAAACTACTTTCTTATACCCCGGAACAGTCTGGATCTTTGAGTAAACAGAATCACTGGATCTTCTGGTTAGTTTTTGTTTTGTTCTCTTCTACCCTGGGCATCTAATAATTAGAAAGTCCTAGAGTCTCAGTACACAGCACATCCTTGGTTAGGTCTGCAGAAGAAAAGGTCCCTTAAAAAAGAGCATTTCTCAGTGCCTTTCTTTAAGGTTGAGAGAGGACACTGACACACAGAATACAGGTTTCTGTTACAGACTAAGGGTCTGTGTTGGTTTGTGCTCAGTTGGGTCTTTGAAAACCAAGAGTGTTTTCAGGTTTGGTAGATGACCTGTCAGTGATATTTATATTCCATTGGCTAATGGCATGGTTCAATTTTTCTCATTCTTTTCTGAGTTTCTGGATAATTTTTTAATCCAGTTTTTGACAGATGGCTGTTGAACCTTTCAACCATAAATGTAGATTTCTCTTTCAAGTTTTGTCAGTTTCATTTCAAATGTTTTACAGCTCAGTGATTTGATGAATAGGCGTTTAGGATTCCTGTATCTGTTTGGAATGTGGACCCAGTTACATAATATCATTGCTCTGTCTTTACTCTGTCTTTATTTATTTTATTTGCTCCAAAGACAACATTATCAGATACTAATATACCGCTTCTGTTCCCTTTTATCAATGTTATCAATGTTTATATAGTATATGCTCTTCCATACTTGTACTTTAAACTTGCTTAGATCTGAACTTAGCACAAGTGCTTTACAAGCATTGTAATATGTCATATATTTAATACATTGTGCCAATTTGAATCTTTTAATTGGTATATTTAATGTATATTAAATATAATTATTCATATGTTATTATTTAAGTCTCCTATTTTGTTTTCTCTAGTTTCTTTTTCATTCTGCATTTTAATGAATTATTTGAATACTTTTAGAGTTATATTTTGATTTGTCAATAGTTTTTTATTTTTGTTTTTTAAATTTTAGATCTCTTTGTATAGCTCTGTACACTGTGGTTTTGTTATTGCAATTGGTCTTGTTATGATTTTGTCTGGATTACCAGAATTAGTATTTCTTTTTTTTTTTATTGGATATTTTATTTATTTACATTTCAAATGTTTTTCCCGTTTTCTGATTTCCCCCAGAAATCCCTTATCCCATCCCCCTCCTCCTGCTTCTATGAGGGTGTGCCCCCACCCATTCCTGCCTCCCCACCCTTGAATTCCCCTACACTGGGGCATTGAGCGTTCATGGCACCCAGGACCTCTTCTCCCACTGATGCCCAACAAGGCCATCCTCTGCTATATATGCATGCTGGAGACATGGGTTCCTCCATGTATACTCCTTGGTTGGCAGTTTAGACCCTGGGAACTCTGTTGGTTGATATTGTTGTTCTTCCTATGGGGTTGCAAAGGAACCCCTTCAGCCCCTTCAGTCCTTTCTATAACTCCTCCATTGGGGGCCCTGTGATCAGTTCAAAGGTTGGCTGAGAGCATCCACCTCTGAATGTGTCAGGCACTGGCAGAGCCTCTCAGAAGACAGCTATTTCAGGCTCCTGTCATCATGTACTTCTTGGCATCAACAATAGTGTCTGCATTTGGTGACTGTATATGGGATGGATTCCCAGGTGGGACAGTCTTTGGATGGCTTTTCCTTCAGTCTCTACATGTATATAAACAAACAATTCTAGTCACTCTTAATCCCAGATTCTAAGGAGTCTGAGGCAGAAGGAACACAAGTTCAATTCCAGCGTTGTAGCAGTCCAGCTGCCACGATTACCCATGGGTATTTTGAAAAGAGATAAAGAGATTTGGCAAGCCATATATGTTACCTTTACTGGGTGGAAAGGATAAAAAGCTGGCTGACTCAGCTATGTAATTTATCCAGCCATCATTCATTCCATAATGAGAATTAACAAGCAAAACGCCGGGATAAGAAAGGCAAAACCACTCCCACAAGTTCGTCAGCTATCTGGCCCAATCAGCAGCTTCCTCTGTCTCTGAAGGCAGGACTTCCGGGCATAATTGGAACCTGGACAGAGGCGTGGCAATTAGCAGGAAGTGGGTAGAGAGGCGTGGTCATTTGGCAGGCGGGAATCTGAAGAATCTGACCTCTCACAGGGAGGTTACACAGTGTGGACAACTTAGTAGTATCCTGCCTCAAGACAAAAATAAAGATAGACTGGGAGTCTATCTCAATAATAGAGCACTGTCCTCACATGTATAGGCCTTGAGTTTGGTCTTTCATAACTCAAAAAGTTCACTCTCTTCTCTCTCTCTCTCTCTCTCTCTCTCTCTCTCTCTCACTAATATACATATGTACATATGTATATATAATATACATATATATGTGTATTAGTCACAGTTTCTAAAATTTCTATTTTTAAATTTTATTTCATGTCTTTGTTTTCTTTAGTTAGGTTGGATAGTTTCCACTGTTTCAGGTAAGATTCACTCATCCTGACATCTGTCTTCTTGATTCTGCTTATTAAATGAACTGATTTTTTTTGTTGGTAATGTTTTTCTTGTTCAAACGTTTCTTTTTAAGATATATTCCGGTGCCGATGGCTTTATTTTTACTTTTTTGGCAAAACCTTTCTGTTGTTTTCTACCTTATTTATTTCAAGTATGTTTATAATTACAACCAAAGGTTGTAAAATGGCTGCTTGAATCCTCATCAGGTAATTTTAATAGATCTTGTCATCTTTGTGTTGGTATCTATTGGTTTAAAAATATTTTCATCTTTAATATCCATAACATCACGTGCATTATGGTTCATCATGTCGTATTTTACTGCATGCATGTTGTATTGTGTTCAAGTTACCATAACATTAACCACATCTGAAATTCTTCTTTCTGGCTTTAGAAACTGAACAGCACATTGCTGTTGTCTGTGTCACCTCCCTGTAATAGGACCCAGAACTTCTTTTTCCTAACCTTTTCTCCTGCCTACTATGCTCCACAGACTCTGGAACCCATGAAAACATTACTTTATGAAGTTGAAAGAACTTTGAAGATGACATTTTTCTAATCCTGATATAGGAGAGGCTGTACTAGATCTTCCTGCTGGCTCCAATGTAATTATGACAGTCCTTATGAATAAAAGGAAGCAGGAAGGCAGCTATGCTATGAAGATGCTATGTTGCTGACCTTGAGATGGAGGATGAGATCACAAAAGAATGGAGGTAGCCATATGAGATGGGTAGGAAAGAAACAGTATTTCCCAGAGACTCGAGAAGAAACACAGTACCTTAATTTGCTCTGAATTTAGTTGTATTGGTCAACTTACTGTTGCTATAAAAAAATGCCCAAGAGCATCAGTTTGAAGGAGGAAAGCACATGGGTTAGTTACCTTTGCCATTTGACAAAATTCCCAAGAAGTGTAACTTGTGGAAGAAAAGATTTATTTTGAGTCACAATTTAGAGATTCATCAATGTGGAAGTACTTAGCTGAAGTCTAAGGCAGCTCTTCACATCACTGAAGATTTCTGGAGCTCAGCTCACGTTCTCTTTTTTCTATCTGTATCCCAGCATGTAGTGGTGTCATACAGATCTAGGGTGGTCATACCTCTGTTCACACAGTCTAAAAACTGCCCTAAAGACATGCCAAAGTCTTGTTGACAATGTATGTTAACAATCGCAGTATTATTATTTTTTAATCCAGGAATTTGAGTCAGTTTTTAGCTGGCTCCTCTGTTTCAGACAGAGTACCATGGCAGATCAAAGTTGTTTTTCTCTTTGAAGAGGGGAGGAGAGGGAGGGAAAGAGAAAGAGGGAGAGACAGACAGGTAGAGAAGAGGGGGGAAGAAGAGAGAGGATGAGAAGGAGGAGAGATAGAGAAAGAGAGGTGATAAAGGAGGGAGAGAGTAGAAAATAGAGACAGGCAGAGACAGAGAGACACATAAAGAGGCTGTTTCTTTCAGCTAGGCCCATTTGTTATGTTTCTACCAGTTTCCAATGTCCCAACAAATTAGCAATATAACTGGATTAATTCATCAACATTGTTAGAGATCTTATGAGGACCACGTCTTCAGCTCATCTCAGCTTCAGTCTTTTGGGGACATTTCATAGCCAAACAACATCTATATCCAGAGTGATCAGGAAGTTCAGGTTTCATCCAGGGCCATGCACTGTGCTCACAACCATAACTGAAATGCATGGAAACAGGCACCAGCGAAGTCAAGCAGTTGGAGGTACGTGATGCTGGCTGGCTGGTTTTGTGGCACCTTTAAGGTGCTTTTCCTCCTCAGACCTTTCTGCACCACGGAGAGTTTTATAAAGAGCATGCATCACTTTTGTAGTTTTTTCTTTGTTTTTGGTTTTGTACTGGCAACTGAATCTAGGACCTTACTGTGCAAGGCAAGTATCCCTCTGCTAAACAGCCTCACTGAGTTGATGAGGACAGTGTTCAATTTACCCTGTAGTTCAGGCTAGCCTTAAACTTGTGATCCTCTTGCATCACTATCTCAAAGAGCTGAGATCAGAAACCTGTGCAACTAGGCTTGGCTGAAGTCTTGTTACTGAAAGGAGGACGGGATTTTTCCAAACATTTTTTATTAAAAGAATTATGAAGTGAGTGTCATTAATTAATTTCATAACAGAAGCTTGAGTTTCTCAAAACCTCTTTAACAACTTTTCTTAATGTATTAATTAAACTTGCTGTTTTACATATCTGCTTTCTGTTTTCCTGTCACAATTAGCACTATGATTCTCAAATTCAGATGTGAATATTTTTAGATAGCTGTCAAATGGAGGAGATGTTTCCCATGTGTGTTTGTGTGTGTGTGTGTGTGTGTGTGTGTGTGTGTGTGTGTGTGTGTGCGTGTGTGTGTGTGTGTGTGTAGAGGTAAAGCTGTTTAGGAAGCAGAGGAGGTGCTTATAGCTACACAGAAAGAAGGGATGGAAACAAAATACCACCGACTATGGGAATAGATTAGTTCATGCAATCCTTTAGGGCTAATACTTTCCCCCAAATGTCCATTGCCCTGAGAATGGTGTTGTTCACACTACTTATATTTGGGAACATAGCTAAGTAGAGTAGGAGTGGACACTTAATTGAGGCTCATCAGTATTTCAGCAGGGTGGTGCTAACCCACATTGGTTCGAATAAATAATCCACATGACACCTTTGGCTTTGTTACTCATGGATTTACTTCCCAGACAACAGACTCTGATGGAGAGGCCAGTTTGTGGGAAGTTTATTTGGGGTGATTCTGAGAGCAAGTTCTTTGGAGAGGGAGTAGGGCATGGAGGCATAGCACCCAGACTGAGAGGCAATGTGATGAGGTCTTGATATGGATGCCTTGGAGACTTGTGAATTTGGGACAGGATGATTGATGCCTTAGAACTGTGTGAAGTTAGGGCAAGAACACATGGCATTTATCCTTTCTGTTAACATTATAGGAGACACAGGTTGAGGCAGGGATTTCTTCAGCCTCTTAAAGATCTGACACATAAGGACTGTTGGTTAGTGAGCTCTCAGTGCTTACATAGTGGCCTATAGCCTGTCATAACCTACTTCTTGGCTACCTCCAAGCCTCTGCAGTAAAGGATGTATTATCATTGTTTGTGGAAGAGAGTCAATGTTACGTGGATGAAGAGCTATGTGGGAAAACAAGAGGATCATGGAAATTAATAAAGAAACATCATTTGTACTTAGAGCAACTAGAAGTCTACCAGAGAGTACTGAGTGTCACCAAGCATCCTAAAGTCTCAGTGTAGAGTTAAGTTGTATGAAACCTATGGTTAAGGCTATGGAGATATCTCAAGGTGCAACATAGCTCCGGTTTTCTACTCCTAAAACTTACCTTAAGGTTCACAAGTATTCCTCCTTTAGGGATGGGTCCAGAGATCTAAAGTTCAGTGGTGATCTACATGTTTATAGTTCTGTGCTATCCCATCTGTGTGAATGTAATGAACTCACATAGAACTAAGGTATCTAGAACATCACGTTTTGGAGGTCAAAATCACTTGCCATGGTATCATGGCCCTCGGTGATGCAAGGCATGAGGTGTCTGTCCACGAGGTTATCATTACATAAGCCTAATTTCACTTGTATGTTCTCTTTCATATTGTTCACCCTAAAATAGTGCACACATTTTACTGTATCTTTATTGTACATCTAAAATACTCCCACGCTGGGTAGTTAGTTAGTTAATAAGTAAACTGAGAGTATTTAGTTAAATAAATGAGATGGAACATTATTTATCATTGGACTTTATAATACTCATATATTTACTGTCTTTCTGTTGCATTTCAGACACTAAGGAAAGTGTTTTACATGTTGTGCAGGATAGTTTTGTGTCAACTAAATTCATCTGAAAGGAGAGAACATCAATTGAGAATGTGCCTCTGTAAGATTAGGCTGTAGACAAGCATTTAGGGCATTTGTGTAATTACTGATTGGTGGTGATGGAGGCAACCCATTGTGGGTGGTGCCATTGCTGGGCTGGTAGTCCTGGTTTCTATAAGAAAGCAGGATGAGCCAGTAAGCAGTACTCCTCCATGGCCCCTGTGTCAGCTCCTGCCTCCAGGTTTCTGCCTTGCTTGAGTTCCTATCCTGACTCCCTTTGATGATATTCTGTGATGTCAAAGTGTAAGCTGAAATAGACCCTTTTCCTCCCCATTTTGCTTTGGTCATGGTGTTTGATCACAGCAATAGTAATCTCAATTAAGACATATGTTATTTCTTTTATTCATGAAAACCATATGACTTATAAATTCCCTCTTGTGTAGATGAGGAAGCTGACACTTAGGACATTGAAGTGCCTTGTTAGAGGCACTTGTGGGTGTTAGAACCAGTGTTTGCATCAGGAAGCTGGAGTCTAGACTACACATGAGGTGTACTCTGATTAATCAAGTGCATAATTCTTATATCCACAGTGCTATGGCTTGGAAGGAGTCATGTAAGGTGTTTAGGCTAGCTAGCCCCCTTACCAAAGGCTAGTCCTTCTCAAGTTCAACACACTGGAAGTCCCTCTTTGGGCTCCTCTCTCTAGGTGGTCTTTCTTCAAGGGGGAGATATATAGGACACCAGACACTTGAACTATTTCTCACTGAGATATATCGCTGTAGCAGTTTACTTGCAAAACTGACTTCAGATATTGCAGATGAGGTAGTCTGGGCCACACTAAAGAGATGAAAATGAAGGCTACCAGAGGCAGGCTCATGTTGGTGATGGTTTTCCCTAACAATGATCCTATCTGAACAAAGCTTGTGTATGTTTCTTCATAGACCACAAAGAAGACTCTTCAGGGTGGCAAAGCAAATTCCACGTGTATTTTGTACTTTAGGGAAATTCCAAATAAAGGTTTGTTTTACTTATTTTGTAAATCAACATATTAAAATTAATAAATATAGTCCAGTGCAATTTGGGGAGAATGGCCATGTTTCTTCACTGGATTTCCACTTCCTTCTCTCTATTCTTTTGTTGCTTTAAGCAAAACCCTTCAGGTGGTGGCAGCACCACAACTCTTTGTTACCCAGGCTGCTAAGTCCTGTGCCAGGTGGTTGCCTAGCAACCCTTGTCTCTTTTGTATTTTTTTGTCAGAAGGTATTTTTGTATTGTAGAATACAAAATTTTGTATTTATGTTTATGGATGATTTAAAGTGAAATTCTTATGTGTGTGTTAGAGTACAACAACCTCCATGTGGGTCCATCAAATCTCTGAGTAATAATTATGAGACCCCGAAGCCTTATTTGGCGAAACTGCAAGCAATCATGACCCCCCCCCCCCCATCAGAAAGGCACTTCAGAATCCCGCAGGAAAGCACAAAGGACTCAAGCAATGTGCTTCGTGTAATGGACTGTATACTTCTGATGAAATGCAGCTCTTTTAAAATACCTATGTTACAGTGCTCTCCTGGGCTAAACATACTTTTATTGATGATATTATCCAAACTTGCTTAGTACTCAGATGCAGATAATTGAGAACAGGTTGGGGAGCTTTCCTTTTTTGATCCCAGATCTCGTGATCATGATAATTGACTATTTTTTTCCCCTCTAACTTGGAACGAAGAACAGCTTATGATTTTGTGTGATATGAGTTCTAAGTTTCATGCATGAGCTTGGTTTTGCTGGGTTTCACAAAAATCCTGCAGGGTAGTAGCTGGAAGGATCAAGAACAGAGTCTCTGTGGGAATTCCAATCAGAAGCCAGACCTTTTTCCAACCTGGAGAAACTTGATTTTGATCTGCAGAGATAACCTTATCGATTGACATTTGTAACAAATAAAATTAATAAAAATAGATTTTTACAGGAACAGAAATAATTGATTATAGTAACTGTAACTAGAGACAATTCAGAAGCTGGAATAGAAATTTTCACACATAGTAGTTTCTAAAAGATGTTTTTATATTAAAATGCAATGTTATGAATAAAGTCTGTTTTCAATGTTATGTTTTTCATTTATTTATTTATTCACTTTACATCCCAATATTAACCCTCTCTCTCCCTAGTCCCCTCTCCCACTTCCTCCCCTCATTCCTCCTCCCCTTCCCCTCTGAGAAGAGTTCCCTCTGGGTATCACCCTCCCACCCCTCAGACATCAAGTCAGTGCAGGACTAGGCACATCCTTTCTCATTGAAGCCAACCAAGGAGGCTCAGTTAGGGTAATGGGATCCACACACAGGCAATAGATTCAGGGATAACCCCTGATCCAGTTGTTAGGGATTGGAATAAAGACCAAGCTGCATATCTCTTACATATGTGCTAGGTTCAGTCCACGCTAGATCTTTGGTTGGTAGTTCAGTCTCTGGGAGCTCCTAAGGTCCAGGTTAGTTGACTCTATTGGTCTTCTTGTGGAGTCCCTAGTTTCCTTGGTTTCCTCAATCCTTCCCCCAACTTTCCACAAGACTCCCTGAATTCCATCTAATGTTTGGCTGTGGGTCTCTGCATCTGTTTTGATCAATTGTTGAGTGGAGCCTCTCAGAAGACAGTTATGCTAGGCTCCTGTATGCAAGCATAGCAGAGTATCATTAATAGTGTCAGGGATTGGTTCTTGCCTGTGAGATGGGTCTCAATTTGAGCCAGTCATTGGTTGGCCATTCCTTCCATTTCTGCTCTAGTTTTGTCCCTGCACATCTTCTTGGTCAAAGGTTTAAAGCCTTTTTTTTTAAAATTACATTTAGTTTTACTCTTATTTGACTTCAATATAGAACTGAGGGATAACATTAGAAATTTCAGTATCATAGCCTTTGAATTGTTTCTCATTTTAAAAACAGTAATTTATGTGTGTGTGTGTATGTGTGTGTGTGTGTGTGTGTGT
>JADRCD010155845.1:0-17181 GCA_019843815.1 Montemys delectorum | reverse complement strand
CAGTGCACAGCTGGTGAGGAAACCACTCACATTTAGCATGTCAGCAAACATAAGACCCAATGTGAACACGGTAAGTGGGGAATGAGGGTGATGTTGGTTAAAGCAACAAGGAATAAAAGAAGATAAAATGGGAAATTTGCGTCAGAAATGTAGTTCTCAAGATAGCAGCCCTTTCTCTGCTATGTTGTTAGGTAATTTACTTCTCTAAATACTTTCTATAGAGTCCTTTGATCCCTGTGTATATGCTCTCTTTCATGGGCAGCAACATATTTTTCAACACCAAAATACACTATAGAGTTTAAAAATATAAAATTATAGTAAATACTCATTAAGATGTCTATTTAAACATCATTATTAATGATTTATATATTTAGTAGTTTAAACATAATAACAACTGCAATGCAGCCCAAAGGCCAAATGCCATGCTAATGAGAAAAGAAGACACGGGAAGGACATATACTATATACGTTTAGGGTGGTTGGTTCAACTCCATTCCTGAATCAGAAATGCAATTGTAGACTGCTGATCCACAAAATTTGTCATATTTCATCAGACTTTTCTAAAGAGTTCTTGAGGTACTGAATAGTGTTTCACGCCTACATTAAAAAATCATTTAAACCTCAGAAATAAATATAGCAACACTAAAGATTAATACAAGGAGAGGAAACAGATGCGGTGGTACATATGCTCCTACAAATGCATATAAAAGTCCTAATTCTGTTCATTACTCTAAAGTGCAAGTGAATAATTAGAATCAGGAGTTAAATCTGATCTGCTTCTCAAACCTTCTTTCCCTAAATTTCATGTCACTCCAAGTAAGAGTTCACATATTCTAGACGGTAGAGTAAAGCACAACTATCAACTTCTAATGATACTTACTAATTCATTGACAGTCCATGGTTCTTCAGATCTCAATTTTTAAAGAAGCGTTCCTTAGAATGACATAATGACAAAAATGATGCAACAGTTGACCAATTGAAGTTGAACTCAATTTAAGACTTAAATTACTCTATTTCTTATTTCTACAGAGAAAGGTTGTAAATGGTTACATGCTCATGTTCAAAATAATAATGATGATAAATATTACTTTCTTTATTATGTGATAGATGCTAGGACAAATAAAATCCATTCTCACGAGGATTATACTCTGGTTGGAGAAAAGAAAAGTGAACATGAATCCTCTAAGGATGAATAAATGAAAGTGGGGATCAAAGCTATACCTGAAAATAATTAAGTATGACTGGTTAGTGAATATCATTCTGAGAAACTGTCCCTCAGAAAATAATCCAGTGTAAATTTGAATGACAAAAATCTGTGGGATGATTATTTTTTATCATACCAAAAAATAAAATAAAATAAAAATTTGATTAGTGCTTAATATTAATGTCTTAATATTTGCAAGATCAAAGACTGGAGTATGTCTCTGACTATTGGTAATCTCAGTCAGACTATTGGTAATCTGGAGCTGTATGGAATGATTTAGATTAAGTCATACTTTTGGTGTTACTTTTTTGGAGAAAAATAATAAAAGAAGTTTTAAAAAATAGAGCTTTCAATTTTTTCTCCATTCTTTTCAGTTCTAAGTACTTAAAAATTATATCAATATAAATTATCTTAGATCATTAACCATGTGTATATCCTAAAATCTAATGATACTGTTGAAACCTAAACAGTAGAAGAGCCTATTTCCCAACCTATTTTAATGTATTGGTAGGAGTATGAACCAAAGTTCTAAAACTATCACAAAGTTAACAAGTGCTGGATCTAAAGAATGATCTAGATAAATATAATTACTGAATATGTGAAAATATACATTACTTTCACCAATTACAAAGTAACTTAAGCTCAGTAACAGACAAAAGTCTATTTACTGTACCATTAATATTGCCTTAAGAGGGTATCAATGAAATCATAGTGTCAGTACGAAGAAAACGATTATCAATAACCTTGCTTAGCTGAGACCTGACATGGCTTGCTCTATCTGTGATTCTCAGGTTCGTAATGCCTTGTGTTATACAGTCTTCTCTGGCACTTCTTTTTCTTCCACACAGATGTGGGCATCACTTTTCCGTCCCATATAGCTCTAACCCAGTGCCAATTGCCTCACAAAATGGTATGCCTGTGTTAGCCCTCCATTCCAACACAACTAAAGCTCTTCAGTGGTGAGAATGCCTAGAGAGTCATCAGGGAGCATGGTTTTCCTGAGTGAAAACCATGAGGAACAGGTTAAAACCATGCGTGTACTGAACAAACAGTGATATTTGAATAAAAGGAGCTACAAAGGGTCAGTATATATCCATTTATTGGTGGAGTTATAAGCATTGTATTCTGGAATACTCTCACACTAAAATATGAAAGATAGTAGGGTATTTCTAACCAATATCAAGAAAAGTGGTACATTTTAGAAATCATTGAGATTCCACTCAATCAATGTAATCAACACAGGTCGATCCACCCATCAAAAAGATTTAGGAATATAGCAACATTTGCCTTAGAACAGATATATGTAACAAAGTTATCTTACTGCTTTCCCATGTTATGATTTTAACATAAAAAGTTTGAGTAAGCAGTCTCTCTACCTAACTCCAGCACTTACTAGAGCAAAATTTTTTTGAAGTATTATTTATATTATATCTAATATCTTTGGAAATCAGAAGTAATTTAAAATTTCTTTAGGAAAATTTAATTTTCAAAATTTAAACATTATATTTTATTGGACTTTTGAGCCAGTTCATTAACTAAGATAAGCGAATAAGAGCATTGGTAAAAATAATAACCTTGCTTTCTAGGAACTTTTATTTGTTCATAGAACTTCTTTAAATAGTTTTGGGATGTAAACCCTATTAAATACAATATATCTTTGTGCAAGCTATATAAATAAGTTTTAGTAATAAATGTCAAGACCTCGCATAAGGCATCATGACAGTAAAGTCTGGATCACTCCATACTGGCTCTAAGTCTGGCTAGCCTTTCTTATGAATAAACCTTCAGAAGATTAAAAATAAAACACTTCTGTGCCAGAAATTTAGGCCCTATGAATGGGGTTGTAATGTCTACTTTGTAGAATTACCACAAAGGTAAAAATGTAACAATAAATTTTAAAAAGTACTAGCAAATTTGGGAACTTCAGACATTTCACATTAATGGAATTAAATTTTAATTACAGGCATCATTAATCTGGTCTTGACCTATAGTATAATTTGGCTCTGCTTTCAAGCAACCCTTGAGTGATATCTTTTCAATACTTTTCACTTGGAAACACATATCTCAGTCATCTTATCACACTGTCTCTAATATATTTGTATCATGTTTGAATATTGATTAATAGGATCAAACTTCATTGATGAATATTTCAAGGTAAATTCATCTTAGCCTCAAAAATTAACCAGCAAATGAAACATGGAAATAAAGAATGTATAGCACAGGTCAGTATGAAAACCACTAAGAAAATGTTCCTAGGACAGATAGTGGGGGCACACGCCTATAATCTCAGCACTTAGGTGGCAGAGGCAGGGGGATTTCTGAGTTGGAGGCCAGCCTGGTCTACACAGTGAGTTCTAGGACAACCAGGGCTACACAGATAAACCCTGTCTCAGAGAGAGACAGAGAGACCGAGAGACAGAGAGAGAGAGAGAGAGAGAGAGAGAGAGAGAGAGAGAGAGAGAGAGAGAGAGAGGGAAAATGTTCCTAATAGTCTAACTTGACTCCCAGCCATGGCAGGGTATGGAGGTACATGCAAATTGATAGAATGAAGAAAACAGGTCTTCCATAAATGAAATCAGATTAAAAGAATCAAGATAAAATGTTTCTTAGATGGTCTGTGGTTCTATATCTCTAATAGGTTAATACATGAAGTAGTCAGAGGCCTCATTCTAAAATTTCTATTCAGTGAGAGAAGACATACCTAACCCTTGAATGACTTGAGGCATCAGGGAGTGGGGAGGTCTGACAGGGTTGAGGGCATAGAAGGTACATCCTCTTGGAGACAGGAGGAGGAATCAGATGAGGAATTGTTGGAGTATGGACTGGGATGGGGATAATGACTAGTCTGTAAAAGAAGATTAAAGATAATTTAAAAAAAAATGCTTCTAGAGAATCCACATTCAGTTCCCAGTACCTATGTAAGCTATGTAATAATGACCTAAAATCCCAGCTTCTGGAAAGAGTTCAAGATACATTGTCTCTGACAAGTAACAGAATACTTGAAATTATTCCAATCTCTCCCCATCAGTTTATACCATTTTTTCCCCCAAATTGAGAATTTTGGATCTTGAATCAGTTTTGGGTGAGAACATGGCTTTACATATTACCTCCCATGTTTTTCCCACTGATAATCAAGCTTCCATTGCATTATGTGGGATCTATAAAAATGGTAAAATAAAACATAGAGCAAATGTATGAAAAATAGTGAAAATATTAATTCAATTGAATTGAGCACATCTTCTCTAGATACAGTACTATCCAGATGGTTCATAGGATCTTCTAAAATAAGTCAAAGGAAGATACAGACGATACTGCTCAGGTTGGAAACAAAAATCAGCACAAAAATGTTTCTATTTGATAATTTCTTAATAAACTTATTTGCAGAGAATGAAAATATTTTTTTAGT
Organism: Montemys delectorum; assembly: GCA_019843815.1. NCBI lineage: Eukaryota > Metazoa > Chordata > Mammalia > Rodentia > Muridae > Montemys > Montemys delectorum. Next base: position 12,572 of record JADRCD010155845.1, on the reverse strand, counting down.
ATTCAGCGAAGTGATGCAAAGTAGCCACAATGGAATGTGGATATTGTCAAATCACTTCTCTAGACATTAATGTCTCCCCATATTCATTATTTAACTTCTTACCTAAGTATCTTGTTAAATAAAATTTATACTTCCTCACACATAAAATGAAGAATATTCCTTTAGTATTCATTCTCTGTGACCATATGCTCTGCCATTAATATTGGATGTCACACAAACACCTTGTTGATAATGACACATGATGATGAGAAACGAAGGGAAAGCTCATGAGCTCTTCCTCTGAAGGGTAGAGCAGACTTTAGCTATACTGCCTAGATTGATCTAAGTTTTCTCTGGGAATTTTGTATTGATTACTTTAAATGACTTTACATAGAAAGTTGGTGGTGGAGAAGTAATGGTTGAAATTAACTTTAAGTGGGAATATTTTTTAGTTAATTCCAATGCTGGCAAACTTCATTTATAATGATAAAGTAATTCATAACTTCAGAAAGAATATTACTAAAATAAAGTTTGTAGGAAGTTTCAAATATTATTATACTAACATGTAGAAACAACTGTAACATCATTAGAAAAAACATTGAAATCTTATGACAAAATGCAATTAGACAAATGGAGTTACTTTTAAAGATCCATGTAATTCATTGAGATGAAACTTCTATGTTAAACACCATAAATTAGTGCTCATTTCAAAGTCACTAGGTTCCTATATTCTAGTTTCATTAGTCTCTATCTTTTTAGAGACTTTTAGCTGTAAGAATACAAGAACAAAGTGAGTGCTTTATATTTCATGGTTGACTCATTCCATGTTAGATTGCTAAGATAATTAACCAGGATGCAAATCAATACATCTTCAAACAATGGCTTCTAAATAGTTAGTATTGAGCTAGCCCAAAGCAATCTTTAGATGGTGCCAATCATCTCATTGCTTTTGGCTCCAAGTTGGATGAACTTAAGTGTCCAGAAAAACATTGAAACTGAAGACATGTAAGTAGGAGATTGCTCATGTTATCACTAGTCTTGGATGGGGATTGATCTTACCATGTCTAGCCTTGGATGGACTAAATTGCTCACTATTCCATGTATGTAGGAGATTGCTCATGCAAACTCTAGTCCTGCATGGATGGAATTCTTTCTGTTTCATGTCTCCCTTTTTTCTCTTCTCTCCAAAGCAAAACCTCTCATTCTATTTTTTATTGAATATTTTAAATATTATTTGCTTATTCATTCCTATTTATTCCTACCATTTCTTTAAAAATTTCACAAGCATACCAAGTGTTTGATCTAATTATGGTGTTGTCACACAAAAGGATTAAAACAATTTACAGTCTACTGAAGATCCTGCTCTGATGGTTTCAGTATGTGGAAATTTTCTCCTTCTCTTAAACCCCTTGGAACTTTGCTGAAGGATCTCATTTGTGTGTTCCCCAAGACAGCAAAAATCAACATCCTTATTCATTCCCCCTTGTACTCTCCCAGTTGCTCTCAGCTTGCTCACCATTTCTGCCTCCTCAATTTAATTTATTTTTCCTTGATATCATTAGGGAGAGGGAGCGAAAGGGGAGCAGAATCAGGAGTGAGAAGACATGGAGGAGGGGGATGGGGAAGAAGTACAAAGGGTCAGGAATTTGAATAGAAGTATGTAGCAGTCGGGGATGAGGAACTGTAGATAGCAGCCACTAGAAAGTGCCAGATGCAAAGGGACACGAGAGGTTTCCAGGACCCAACAGGGATGATATTAGTTGAAATGCCCAACAAAGGGTAGAGAGAACCTGTAGAGACCATATTCAGAGGATAGGCATGGTCCCCGGTTGAGGGATGGCGTTACCCACCCATCTCAAAAATATTAATTCAGAATTCTTCCTGTCAAAAGGAAATGCAAAAGGTAGAGTAGAGACTGAAGGAAATGTAATCCAGAGACTGCCCCACCTAGGGATCCATCAAATCTGCAGACACCAAGTCCAGACACTATTGCTGATTCCAAGTAGAGTTTGATCACAGGAGCCTGGTATAGCTGTCTCCTAAGAGGCTCTGCCAGAGCCTGACCAATACAGATGCAGATGCACACAGCCAACCATTGGACTGAGCCTGGAGACCTCAATGGAGGAGTTAAGGGAAGTACTGAAGAAGCTGAAGGGGTTTGCAACCCCACAGGAAGAACAACAATATCAACTAACCAGATCAGGCCCCTACTCCTGCCCAGCACTCCCAGGGGCTAAACCACGAACCAAAGAGTACACATGGAGGGACCTATGGCTCCAGCTGCATATATAGCAGAGGATGGCCTTCATTGGCATTAATGGGAGTGCAGCTCCTTGGTCCTGTGGAGGCTCGATGACACAGTGTAGGGGAATTCTAGGGCACAGAGGCTGGATTTGGTGGGTGGGTAGGGGGAAAACCCTCATAGAAGCAGGGGAAGGGGATAGGGCATTTGTGGAGGGGAAACTGGGGAGAGGGATAACATTTGAAATGTAAATAAATGTAAATAAATGTAAATAAATGAAATGAAATGAACAGCACACCACAGCACAGCACAGCACAGCACAGCACAGCACAGCACAGCAAAGCAAAGCAAAGCAAAGCAAAGCAAAGCAAAGCAAAGCAAAGCAAAGCAAAGCAATATTCTAGTCTACCAGCCCTCTCTTGGAAATTCAAAGCCAATAATTCCTTGTATTGTGTGAATCCAAATATATCATCAAACAGTTGTAGGCAAAAGTGTCGGCAGCTCCTGTTTGCTTCATCGTTTGGATTTCTTCACTCACAACCTGTGCAGCACTGTGCCATAGTATGTGCCTGTCATCTTGCTAGCCACTCTCTTCTTCATGATGTTACATGGGTTTTGTGAGTTTCTTAGCCATGGACCTTAAATTTCACCACAGGCCTTGACTTTTCTTCCTCCATAATCAACAACCTAGTGTCATTTCTTTTTCCATGTCTCTTTAGTTTTACAGAAATCCTACTGCTGTCCGCTCAGCACAGTTTCTCTACTTTTGTAGAACTGAGTCACCCTTGTGAATTCACTCATTGTGCTCTCATTGCTTAATTATGTAGATGTGTCATAGGATGGATTTCCAGTGCTATTGAACAATCAGGATAAGAACTACCCAGTGGAAAAACTTATAAGTGGCTGGGAAAGGTTCAAGTGCATCTTGGGGTTATTCATGATTCATATTTTGCCTCTGTGCATTCAATCGATCAAAAAATAATGGCAAATCTATTTTGTTTTGGTGATGTTGTTACAGGGTATGTGAGTCTGTGTGTGTGTGTGTGTGTGTGTATGTGTGTATGTGTGTGTGTTTAAGTGTGTATCCAACCATCAGTGTGCATAATGGATGCATACACATAGACATAAACATCAACGACAAATTGTGGAAGTAGGTTCTCTTCTTCCACCATGCCAATTCCAGGCATCAAACACTAGTTCTCACATGGCAGTAAGTGCATTTGTCTGCAGAGCCATCTTGCTGGCCCTGTCACTATATCTTGTATGACCAAACAAAATAAAATTATGTGAGAGTATTCACCAACTTTTCTTCCCAGTAAATAATGTAAATCATTCACAGATTTTGTTTCTTTCTAAAATAAAAATATTCTGTGCTCTGAATGCAGATCATGGCTCCACACAATAGTCTCAGGGAAAGGGAGTGAACAAAGGAGAAAGCAGAAGCCAAGAATGTGTCATCCTGGGAATGTCTTCAGTGTAGCTTGGGGTTCAGAGGGATTGAAACCAAATAGGTATTATAAAGTGTTGCTTAAGGACTGGAGAGGTAGATCAGTGTGTAAGGATGCTTGACCTAGCCTGACTGTCTAAAATTGTCCTTTGAGCTTAGTGCTTGTACTTACATACATGCATAAAGAAATATAAACAAAATAAAGAAATAACAAAATAAGTTGAGAAGTGTCAGGGTGTTTTACAAATGTGTTTAAAAATATTTAATACTGTTTAAGAGGGTCTAGTTAGAACCATGCAAATAAATGCCTGGAAAGAATTTGCTCTTTTCATTGGTGGATATGAGTTTTCAGAACAGTTTTAAATTCTTAGGAATATTTTCCAGAAGACATAGTTTCCCCAAAGTGTAGTCTACCCAATGGTATCAGCCTTGGTAATAAATCAAGAGTGACACATTACCACTACTACAAGTTCACCATGGTGTTAGGCGTTGGGTGGGTTTTACAAATGCTATAATGGTAATATAAAATACATTCTTTTCAGTACCCTAAAGACCCCATACTTCATCCACACACTCCTCATTCCTTCCCTTCTCTACAACACATAATCTTTCCACTGTCGCCATACTTTGCCATCTCCCAAGGTTTCTCATAGGTAGTATCATAAAGCTCAAAGTACTTTCGTATCAGTTCTTTTGCTTTCTTTTTCATATTAGTTCTTTTGTTTAAATATTACATTTACTATCCCTCTCACACATTCTGGGGCTCCATGGGTCATTTTGCTGTCCATTGTACAGATACACTGAAGCTGACCTACTTACCTATCGAGATGCCTCTTCACAGGATTTTGTAGGTGTAAATTTTAATTCATTTGATTTGGAGCAGGAAGTGTCATCACTTTTGGTCAGCAAATTAAGACTAAAGTTTTGTAAGAAGCTTTAAAAATGTCTTTCAAAGTAACATGTCATGGTCTGTTCAAAAACAATGAATGAGAGAGACCTCTGTTTTACACCTCTCAAGCATCCAGTATGGTTAGATGTTTGGGCTTTGGCCTGAGACTTAGGTGGTTAAGTAGTGGCATCCCATTGCTCCTATGACTTACAACATCAGATGAATAGGATGTGAAGCATGTCTCTGCATTGGCCATCTTTACTTGTTCACTCATGAACATTCTTTTTAGTGCCATTTATTCTCTTTCTCTTGAGTTGTTTTATTATTGTCAAAAATATTTTAATATCAGTTATGCATGCTCCAAATATATTCTCTTTCCTTTCTCATCTTTGATAGTGACTTTCATGTTTTTTAATGAAATGACTTGCCAATTCTTTGTTTCATAGATTAACTCTGAGCTCTAAAGTCACTGTCAGAACCAAGGGCATATGAATTTTCTCCCATCTTGTATTCTAGGGGTATTATAGCTTTGCTTCTTATACTTACTTTCATGTATGTGTGCAAGATATTTTTGAGTGATGTATAATCATTTGAGTTAATTTGGGGACGTGCCTATGGTCTTTGTATACAACACTTCACAGTTAACGTTCATTTATTCTATGACCACTTCTTGAAAAAGCTGTCCTTGATTCTCAGATCTTCTTTTGTTCTCCTGTCAAAGAATAGTTTTCTGCAGAGAGTTTGTTTAGGAACTCACTATTCTCTTCTATTGATCTTTTTATCTGTCCTTTCAGTAGACACTAACACAATTGTTGCACCTGTCTATTGAACTTTGAAGTTTATTTGTTTCCATTGTTCTTTTGAAATACTGAATGGTCATTGTGTAGGAAAGTACTGTGCTGCTGATCTGCAAAAACAAGTAGTAACTAATAACTGAATTCTCAACATGAAGTTTCTTGGTGGCATGTCTAGAGAAACTGAATATAACATTACAAATATTTTCCTATCCTATGAGAAGGAATGTGTGATGTGTTTGGGGGTGAGGAAAACAAGGGAGAAAGTTTGTTTTCTAGTGTGAATAGGTCAATGAAAGAGGACCTGTTACTGTGGCTGCATGTGGTGGGGTAGAATCTCTTAGTAGCATCTTCAATGAGCACACCTTTATCAGAAACCTGATCAAGGCAAGAAGGACACTACGTCCATTGAAATATGAATGACCACATGGAGCTCATCCATGTCTCTGATACATTCTCATGTCACATGGTCATGAAAGAAGAATGGTCAAAAGGCAAGAAACAGTAGAAGCTTGAAGAGGGAGGAAAATAAATGAAACAATAATGCATGAGTGGAAGATGGCTAAATAACCCAAAATATATGTGCATGAATTCTAGCATTAATGGACCAGGTAAAGAATGGTTCATAAATGGAAACAGACTGGGGGTTTCTTCTGCCCTCAAAGTCCCAAGCATTGATTGGCTAAAAGGGAAAATTTGTCCAGATTTATAGTTTAGAAAGAGTAAATAACAGGAGGGGAAAGGTTTTTACTATGAACTGGAACAAAAAGTAGAAACAATCATTGACACATAAGATACACAGAATAAAAAGTGTGATTCTGTGAGTTAAGATGGAAAAGGAAAGGGAAATGGTCTCAGGGTTACTCTGAATTTTAGTAGATGCTAATGTTGGGTTGGTAGGTGAAGTGAGTTACTACATAGGGGCTGTGGCTTGGTAGTATGAAGAATGACATTAACATTATAAACTAGCTACAAATACACATTCATTCATTTTAATAAAAATACTTGGCCTATGACTAACAGGTTCCGCTGCAATGATGGGGGAAAAGATCATGTAAACATAGACTTCCTAACAGAGCACTGTGTTAGAAGGACCACCCACATAGTCACTTTCATTGTCCCAACTACTATATGACAAGTGGTGCTTTCCAAAACTTCAGATTTTCAAAAGATATTCCAAAATCTAGGTTTGAAAGATTGTAAACAAGATATTTGCTTGATGACAAGTTTAGGATTTGAGATAACCAAACTCCATTGCTCAGTTCTACATGCTAAGGATCTTACCACTGAGCCTCCCTAGCCACCATACTTTCATTTATATCACTTCCAATCTGTGTGTCCTTGGATCATTTCATTTGCTAACCTTTGTTTTAAAGAGACAATTTGGCTCATTTACTCTTAGTATAACAAATAATGGCCACAGAACTATTTACCTTGTCCAGGCATGAATATATATGTGTGTGTGTGTGTGTGTGTTTTGTGTTTGTGTATATACATATATATATATATATCATATATTCATAAATATATACACACATATACACATACTTTGTATAATGAATCAATTGTGTGCTATTGATGCTTGATGGCGGTATTGAGGTAGGTCTCACTATGTAATCAATGCTTGCTTGATACTTAGTAAATGTACTTTGGATGTTCTCAAGTTCTTTTTCCTTCTACACCAGCATCCTGAGTGTTGTCATTACAGGTTGAGTATCTCTTTTTAAAACTGTTCTTCTTTTTCCCATTTTTGTACTATATGTGTTTTGGTTTGTTCCTTTGTTGTTTCTTTCATTTGCAGTCCAAGTTTGAGACCAGGCAGGGCTTCCTGTATGCCAATCTAGCACTTCATCACCAAACAATATCATCAGCCTTCTTCTACTAGCTTTGATTTGGAAACTGTAATAGTTCTCTCTCCTTCCTCCATCTCCTTCTCTATCTTCCTCTCTGTTTCCCTTTCCCTCACTCCACCCTTTTCTCTCTCTCCCTTTCTGTCTCCCTTTCCCTCACCCCCATCTCTTACATCTGCATCCTCCCCATCTCATTCTTATTATATACATACTTGATTTGCCAGTACCTAAAGTCAATCAATAATTTGAACTTCATTCTAGAAACTATAGTCTTCTTTGGACAGATTTATTCTAGTGGATGTTTTCTTACCTTTATATTATTCTTTTTGTTTTTTACAATGTTATTGAGTATCGTGGAAAAAGAATATGTGAACAAAGCATCAATGGCCGAATAGAAAATAGGTCTACCATACTTGTACACATTATATTCAAGATAACTCATTGCATGGCCATTAGTGATCCATTATTTCTCAAATCATATACAAGGAAGCTGCAGATAAAGAGGTATTTTTCCAGAGTCTCAAGTAATCAATAAATTTAAATGGTTTCAATGCTAAAATATACCCAGAGAAGGAGAATTTAGGATCCTGAAAGCCTGATTACTAATAAATGATAATATCAGCCTGAATAGAAATTTAGTCACAATTTCACATTTCTTCAAATATGATTCTTGCCTGATATCTAAGAAATGAGTTGTATCATAACACATCACAGCACAGAACATTTTTGTATATTTATTACATATTAACTTTATACTAATTGTATAATTTCAATATTTCATGCAGTGTTTAAAAATATTAAAAGTGAAAGTCAGCTAGAAGAAACAATGTGTCAAGATATCTACCTCCAATCCTGACAAACACTTTTTAAACCTTCCATTCACCCTTAGAGCTCATAGGATGAAAGAAGAGAATGGCCTTTCAATAGCTATCTTTGGATCTTTACTTGCAGACAATAATATGTAGTGTATACATGCAGTGCGAGTACACACACAACCACACACACACATATATAAATAAATGAATAATAAAAAAAATGTTTTAAACAATTTATGTACTGTTGATTATTTAAGTAAACCTGGAACTTTAAATCACTTTTTAGTTCTTTATTATATGGCATGTTCATAAAAAAAGAAAGATGTGAAAATGAATTTCAATAAAAGTAAAAGCAATGTATTTTATATAATATAAAATAAAGTAAAAATTATAGATAAATTTTATGTGTAACTAATGTATGAGAAAATTTATTTCACCATATTTGATTATAACTTGTTCTTTAAAAAAAAATCAAAGTCTGAAAGTTCACAAAAATTAGCTACATGTTTAGGCAAGCTGTGCATTAAGAAAAACATGAAAACCTGTGTAAAAAACAAATGCAAATTCAGATGCAGCAAACCACATAAGTGACATACAATTAGCTGCTCCCTACAAATGTGAGAAATAGAATTGACTAAAATGTATTAGGTATGAAATTAAGATTTAATTAATGTTTTAACATTAAGACTCCCTGATCTCTCCTAATATCAACAGCATAGTCATCTCAATAGTGACCCTGACTCTGTGGACTCATCTAGCTAGCACTTTCCTTCCTCTTTAATCTTTATGTGGAGAACAGGTGTGTGATTGCTCTATTTTTGCAATAAAAGTAAGAGAATATTGCCCTCTTGTGTTGAGAGATTTAGGAGACCCCAAGATTGTTTAGCAATAAATACACATTTTAAAAATAAAAATCATAGTTTGTGCTTCAAATAAATATTACTTATCAATAGTCAGCCCATTGTTTTCAGATGCTGCTAAAACAAATTTCCAAAGGACTTATTAACTTTCTTTTATGGAACATTTATATGACATATGGATTGGACTGCAGACAATTCTTTCATTTTAATATTTTGGCTATTGTTTTAAGGGCATCATTTATTTCCATCACTGTCCTGTGTAATATACAGCTTCAGTAAAGATAATGTACTTACAGTATGTTACATTCTATATGTTTATAAATACATTATTTTAATTACCAAAATAGCTTTAAATCTTCCTGACTTATTAAAAATGAAAGAGCATACTGTGGAACACATGCCTCTCTGATGACATGGGTAGTTTTATGAGTGTCATGACTCTAGACTCTGCTTAATAGGAAGTGAATTTATATTCCTGAAATCCTGCAATATGTGAAACAATGGCTGGAGTGAAAAGTACATTAGAAAAAAAGATACCTAGAAAACAGCATAACAAGATAGTTTATGATTGAAGAAGAGGGGGCCATTAATATATCATGGTATGTATGATAGACTTGGTGTGATTTGAAATAGTTTCTAAGACAATAGCTACACTTAAAAAATCAGGTGAGAATTTAGATCTCATTTTGAATTTTTGAACAAAAAACAAATTCTGAAGAAAAATATATCAATATTAATACAGAGCTCTGGACCTCAGAGACATCTGGAGATACAAATGGGACCTTAACGACAGCACATAGGTTTGTAGGTCTTCTCTACCTTTGTCACACAGGCTATCAGGTCAGCCCCTTCAAGATCTTGTGTGGGTAGTAAATTGGGGTGTCCTGGCTTTTCAGCCTCATTGCCTGGAACTCACTATGATGTCTCACAAGGTCATTGTTGTGGGTCTCCCTGTGGAAGAACTAGACCACATATGTTTGCTCACTCATTTACATTTCCAATATCCTGTTACTATGATGGAAAAATGAAAATTTCTTTTCCAAAAATTGGAAAGACAAATGGCTGTTCATTCTCTTCATAAAACACAATCTGGTTAAAAATTCCAGAGAATATATATATGTAATCTGACAAATCAAAACTTATCAAGCATAATGCATGAACCAAAATAGTCTACTTGCAAGTAATTTAGAGACAATTTGGTGTGATAGGTTGTCCAATTTTGTCCAATTTTATAAAACATAGACTTGACCATTGTCATGAAACTTTTAAAATATTATAAAAGGAAGCACTAATTTTATTTAATATTGTTTCAAATTTACTATTTTATAAATCATATTGGACCATGCTTGAAGGCAGAGAAAATGTCTGACTATAAGAGGAGGAATATAATCTAAGGAATAGGCCATAGGAATAAACACAAATTTTTCTTAGAAAAACCATTAAGTTAGTTAACAAAATATTTAATTTTGTCCCAAAATAAAATATAGATACAGCATATTCCTTAGAGATTTAGAAGAAAGTTAATCAATGAATGATGTAAATAGGGGGAGTAATTTATTTGCAAGATTATAGAATTTTACATTTTGAAGCAAAGTCACAAAGTTAACCCCTATTTCAAAGTTGTTTGCCTTTGTTTTGTTGGGGGTTTATATAGACAGCATATCATTCTTAGAAAAAATTCAATAATATACAAAGTAAAAGACAGAAATAAGCAATATGTTGGTGACTATACTCCCAAGTCTCTCCGAAGAGGTTGGAGTCACACATGAAAATAGAAAAATAAACATTGCTAAGGTTTCTATTTTTTCTGTTAAAACTGAAGATCTGATGTGTTCTTTCTCTCCATAAAAAATAATGACATTTGAATTGCAATTTTATTAAAGAAAAGTGAGTAAATGTACAAAGTGAGTAAGTTGTTACTGACTCTGTGTGTGTGTGGGGGGGGATCAGTAATGTACCAGTTCATGAAATATAAGATAGTTTCTAGAGTGTTCAAGTTTTCCCTCTGAGTATTTCTTCCTGACTTTATGACGATCTATATGAACTTTGTCAATTGAATTGTCCTACGCAGGAAGCTGCACTTGGAGAGCACAAGGGAGACACACTACCTCAATGAACTTCTCTAAGATCATTAGATTTCACCCAAACTTGATTTCTATACGTAGAGAAAGTGAAAATAACCTGTCCCGTTCCACAATGGGAGATGGTTCACAACTCCAGTCCAAAGAGATTGTAAGAGAATTTCACAAGAATAACAACAGCATGTTTTGAAAGATGCTTTATCTTTCAAAAGTTCAAATGTGGAGAAAAATGTTAAGGCTCTTGTTCAATTACAGATGAATGTGAATGTGATAGTATACAGGGAGGCGTAGCTTGAGTTAAAGGTGATTAGAATAGTCTACAAAAGTCTCTCACCTCCCAGGTCTTTGGTATATTCTAGAAGGTCCCACCCCCTCCTACCTCCCTAGGTTGCCTGTGTCCATACTTTGTGCTCTGCTGGCCCTCAGGGCTTCAGTTCTCTTTGCCCCTCAATACCTGATCATGTTCCCCTATTCCTCTCCCTTTCCTCTCTCCCACCCAGGCCCCTCCATCCCTGTGCCCCCCTGTGATTGCTTTCTTCTCCCTCCCAAGTGGGATTGAGGCATCCTCACTTGGGACCTTTGGCTTGCTAACCTTCTTGAGCTTTGTGTGTTGTATCCTGGCTTTCTTTGGCTAATATCCACTTATTACTGAGTATGTACCGTGCATGTCCTTTTGGGTCTGAGTTACCTCACTCAGGATGATATTTTCTAGTTCCATCCATTTGCCTGCAAAACTCATGATGTTCTCCTTAACAGCTGAGAAGAATTCCATTTCTGTATCCATTCTTCCAATGCAGCACATGAAGGGAGGAACTTTGATGAAATGCCCTACAGTGGGGTGAGGGAACTTGTAGAGTCCATCTACAGTAGAAAGGCAGGACATCAAATGGAGAGACAGGGTTGCCATCCCACCATCAAAAACTCTGACCCAGAATTGTTCCTCTCTGAAAGAACTGTAGAGACAACATGAATAAAAGCCTGAGGGAAAGGAGGTCCAGGGACAGGCCCAAATTGGGATCAAGCTCAAGGGGAGGCTCCAAGGCCTGACACACTGATGCTATGGTCTATTTACAGACAGGAGCCTAGCATAACTGCCTTTTGAGAAGACCAACAAGCAGCTCAAAGAGTTACACCTAACCAACCAACAGAAGCTGGTGACCCCTGTGGTTGAATTAGGGGAACACTGGAAGAAACAGAGGAAGAGGGCAACCCTGTGAGAAGACCAGCACTTATAAGTTACTTAGACCCCCAAAATCTCAAAGACATTGAGCCACCAAACAGGCAGGATACACCAGCTGACATGAAGCCCCTAACACATATACCCCAGAAGATTGGACTCAGTGAAAGAAGATGCATCCAATCCCATAGAGCCTTGAGGCCCCAGAGGGTGGGGCAGTCTGGTGGGATGGGGTGGGGACATCCTCTTGGAGACCAGGGAGGAAGTATGGGATGAGGAATAGTCAGCGAGCTGACTGGGAGGGGAATAATGACTGGACTGTAAAAAGAAAATTAAAAGTTAATAATTTTTTTAAAAAAAAAAAAGAAAGAAAGAAAGGAAAAGAAACAGATAAATAGATGTATTGTCCAAAACGAAGAGAATATTCTATGGAAAGTT
>JADRCD010155844.1:12866-28185 GCA_019843815.1 Montemys delectorum | reverse complement strand
TGCTTCTTCTCCTAGCCAGGCAACCTACTAACGCTATCATGTTATTTTCTTTACCAGCTTCTCAAGTAGACCCCTGAGTCTGGGACGTCCAGAATCCCTCTGTTGCTAAACACCATTCTCCTGGTGTCATCCAATTACTGGACTCTACCAAGTATATAACCCAGCTCAATATCCTCTCTCTCTACCGCCTACTCCTGCGGACTTGAGCTTCTTAAGATCAAAGTATCATAGCACCCCTTTTCCTACCCATCAGGCTAAAAGTTCCCTTCCTAGAACTAACTGGCAACTTGACTTTACCCACATGCCCACTGTCAGGTGTGCCAAGTACCTCCTGGTCTTGGTGGACACCTTCTCAGGGTGGGTAGAGGCATTTCCCACAACTAACAAAAGGGCTCAAATAGTCTCTGATCTCCTCCTCCAGGAGATCATCCCCTGGTTTGGTGTCCCAGCCTCTCTCCAGTTAGACAATGGTCCTAAATTTACTTCCCAAGTCTCTCAAATCCTATCTAAGGCTCTGGATATCCCCTGGCATTTTCACATTCCTTACCACCCTCAATCTTCTGGTAAGGTAGAAAGAACTAATTGCTCTTTAAAAACTACTCTCGTTAAGCTGTCACAGGAACTTCACCTTGATTCGGTAAAACTCCTACCCCTGGCTCTTTTCAGGTTATGAGCTCTCCCAAAGCAACCTCTCCTCATCTCTCCCTTTAAACTCATGTATAAATGTCTAGTTCTAACCCCTAGGCTCTCACCTAAATGCTCTCCACTCCCGGACCATCTACTTACCTCATTACTTTGCCACCTCCGTTCTCTCCTATGAAACTTTACTGACCACCATCTACCTTGGCCATGTACTATCTCCTGTCCACTACCTATCAACATTAGAGACCAAGTCCTTCTATCCCCTCCAGGTCATTGGCCCTCATCTCTCTCTCTCTCTCAAGTGGCAGGGCCCTTTTAAAGTAATTCTTGTGACCCCTACAGCTGCTAAACTCGAGGGACTCCCTCATTGGGTCCATCTGTCTCACCTCAAACCTTTCATTCCTCCACCTAAAAATTACTCTTCTTCATACACATCAATCTTAACAGGACTGTGCTCTATTAAGCTCCAGAGGACAACGAGGCCGTCTACCTTATCCCCAATCCCAGAGAATGAGACTCCACTCCGGCAGCCGAGCTCGACCTCACTGGATTAAACATGGGTTTCTCATCCTTTCCCTACTGTTCATTCCTATCCAGGGTAGCCCTTATATCTGGAGATTCGAGGTTCAAGAAACTCCCACAGATAATAAACAGTCTTTCCAAATAGGGTCAGGAAACTACTCCATAGCCGGATGCCAAAAACCAATCCAAGTTATAGATATGATAGCTGCCTAACGTAAGAGGACAGTTCAAGTTGTGCCACTCCTGGTCGCTACAGGAATAGACATAGGTGTTGGTACTGGAGCTACAGGGATAACAACTTCCATGATCCAATATAATACATTCGATTCCCAGTTCCAAAGTGACTTTCAAAAATGTCCAAAACTGTGCTTACTATCCAAAAACAGACTGATTCTTTGGCAACCATGGTGCTTCAGAACAGATGAGGACTAGATATCCTGACAGCTAAAGAAGGTGGTCTTTGCCTGTTCCTCCAAGAAGAATGCTGCTTCCCTGTCAACCAATCCGGGATAGTAAGAAATAAAATCCAGGAGCTACAGTCAGACATAAAAAATTTCAGAGACCGTGAGACCTTCAGTTCTGAGGTTTTCGAAAACCCCATATGGAAGTAGATACTCCCGTTTATAACCCCTCTCCTAGTCATCTTCCTGGTGTTATTATTTACTCCCTGCCTCATTAATTTTATTTCTACATTTCTTCAACGACAAATACAAAAATTTCTAACCAAACTATCAATCAGCTCCTGTTACAGAATTACCAGCCGCTGCCCGCAGATGAGCCACTGTCCACAGAGGAACATGATACAAATATTTACCAAGTGGATCCCGATGGTGAAAGCCAGCTACCCCCATTGATAACGCCCCTAGACAGCAGGAAGTAGCTTAAGAGACACGATGCCCTCATCCCCTTTTCACCATCACATCGGCTTCCCCTTCTCTTTTTCTTTCCTTCTCTTTATAATATCAAAAAGGGAGGTATGTTAGCATCCAAAGCCTGTGGTGGCTCATGGGTGGGTCTCAGAGACTTGTTTCCAGAGCAACAGGCACCATATTCCTAGAATCCATTGGAATTGCCTCCAACCTTTACCTGGTCATACGTCACCAGTCATATAAATACAAGGAATATTCCTTTCTCGATCTCTCTCTCCCTCCTCTCTCTTTCTGTGCTACTGCCCCCTCTCTCCCTCTCAGTTAAATCTCTTACATGGAACTGTTTGGGCCTAGTGTGTGATGCTTTCTGACGAGGTCGCCGCCATTCCCATCACGCATCATCCCGAGTCTTGAGTGAGGGTCTCCCCAGCTCTGGGGGTCTTTCAATAAGATGAAGCAAAAACTACCAGGTTGGGGTCAAACATGGCAACTGACAGTAAGAAAAAATCCTAAGTGCAGTAATAGGAGCCATAGACCCACTCATTCTTACAGTCAAGAGTTCCATAAAAATACTAAGTTAAAAACTGTAATACATACATAGAGGACCTTGTGCAGACCCATATAGATCCTTTATTTGATGCTTCAGTCTCTCTGAGCTTTTGTGCATTTGCTCTAGTTGATGCAGAGGGCTTTGTTTTCCTGGCAATCTTCATTCCTCTGGCTCTGACAATCTCCACAAGGTTTCCTTGAGCTCTAAGAGGAACACTTTGATGACCTACCATTTAGAACCTCTCAACATAATGTCTGGTTGTGAGTCTCTACAACTGTTGCCATCTGGTGCTGAAAGAGACATTGTTTGAGTGCATCACTAAGAGGTGCTTTGAGGGCTCTTCAAACTCCACCCAGTGGGACATAGTCTCCCCTGGCTGCAACTGGATCTCCCCTGGCTCTTTAAGATGGAGAACTCCCAACTCTTTCTCTAGAACCATGTCTGCTTTCAGATGTTGCAACCACCAGCAGCTATACATGAACAGGGTCTCTGGAAGAGAGGAAAGGGGCCTAGGAAAAATGAGAATCAGACGGTGAAAGGAATCATGAGACCGAGTCATGGTTTCTGATCAAGGTCCAATATCTATTAAGAATCTACGAATCAAGCAGGCAGGGAAAACCCACTTCACCAGGATCCTGGGCCAAATTAGCATCTCAATGCTTGGTCTCCAAGGCAGGTGAAGCAATTCAGCAGGGCATAGCCCCTAGCATGAACTTCAAGAGTAGTAGAGGAGTGGCAAAACAAAAGGGCTTTGTTTATGTCAGGAAGCCTCACCCTGGGTGGGGTGGCTGCTTTGTAGAAAGACTAGTTCCAATTCAGCCAGCTTTTGGCTGAGGGAAGTTACTTTCAGACTGCCATGCTTTCTGCCATGATGATAATAGAATGAACTTCTGAAACTGCAAGCCATCTCTAACTAAGACACCCACTATCAGAGTACGAGGGTCATATGTGAATTAAGCTGGAGTAATGTTGTGTTTTGTTTTTGTTTTTGTTTGTTTATAAAAGTAAATACCCTTGTACTTAGGGGATAGATTTAAAAATTGAAATGTTATCTTGGTATCTGGGGGAATAGACAAAGAAGAAAGGGTATGTGGGCAACCTACCTGGTTTTCTGGCAAGTATTGCTATACTATTTGTACTGACTGGTTTTGTGTGTCAACTTGACATAGGCTACAGTTATCACAGAGAAACTTCAGTTAGGGAAGTGCCTCCATGAGATCTAGCTGTGGGGCATTTTCTCAACTAGTGATCAAGTGGGCAGGGCCCCTTGTGGGTGGTACCATCTCTGAGCTGGCAGTCTTACGTTCTATAAGAAAGCAGGCTGAGCAAGCCAGGGGAAGCAAGCCAGTAAGAAATATCCTTCAGTGGCCTCTGCATCAACTCCTGCTTCCTGACCTGCTTGAATTCCAGTCCTGACTTCCTTTGGTGATGAGCAGTAGTGTGGAAGTATAAGCTCAATAAACCCTTTCCTCCCCAACTTGCTTCTTGGTCATAATATTTGTGCAGGAATAGAAACTCTGACTAAGACACTATTATTCCAATTATTACCAAAAAACATATAGAGACACTAAACATTTAAACTTCTAGTCTCAAACCTATTAACTTTTGAAAAATCAGGATCAAAACACATTTTTGTTTATTTAATTTTTTTTTGTAAATCAATTTAATTATTGTAATGCCTTGGGCTATTCTGATGCAGTATATAATTTGAGATATTTGCATATATATGGACCCTAAAAGGTCTGTATTCTTTAATTCAGACTTACCTCTTATATTGGAAAATAATTGACTTGTTCAAGGTCTATCATCTTTGAGTTTTTGTCATAGGGAAATGAACGTACTTCTACAATGGACAGATGTGATATGTTTGTCTATGACATTTGGGCTTCTGTTTGCTAAATAAAGGGAGGTAACCACTTTTCACAGAATATTTTAGAATACAGATCCCCATATTAACCAAGGTAAGTTAATGGTTGTCCAGCTGGGAGGACTTTGTTGCATGGGAGTCACATAATAAGACACTTTTCTGATTGTTATAAAAGGTATGTGTCCCTGTTTATGTTTGTACATTGAGGATCTCATGGCTTAAAATTATGTGAAGCTCATGCTAGCCCCACCAGGAATTATCTGATTTGGTAGGAAATTTTGAGCCTGGGGCTCAGTACTTCTTACAACCACACTTTGTGTTCTGACACATAAATCAGGCACTCTCAAAATGTCAGCATGTTCTTTAAATAATTACTTTATTTCCCTGTAATTCAATTACATAAAAATATAGTAGGTTTATAGAACATTCAATTAAACCATTCAGTATTTTGCACCAATATGTATGATTCTTGTTGATATGAAGTGCTTAAAATGAGCTTCAGGGAGCACCAGCATGGCCTCCTATTACTGGCAAGAAGCAGCTGGGGTTAACACCCTCTGCATCTAGCCAAGGCTGACAGGCTTGTCGGCTGCATTGTCAAGGCGTCTGCCTACACAATTACGGCATGTAGTCTGCTTTAGTGTCCCACAAAAGAGGTATTGTAGTAGATAACTGCTTCCAGCATCCCTGCTGGCAGGGAAAATAAGCAACTTATAACTTCGCTCTGGCTGCACTACAGAGCATGTTGAATGGTGCCCAACACGGCTTCTCTCTGGTAAATGGTTCAGCTAACTTTTGACTTCATCTTATATCATGCCATATTGATTCTAGCAAGAAGTTGCTGATGAAAGACAAGCCTGTTTTCCCCCTTACTACAGAACTTCATATTACTCTTAATAGATGAACAACCTCTAAATCATTGATTTGGAGAAGAAGAGCATGTTCTATGGATCTATGTACTGATTAAGGTACCTTCAAGAGGGCATTGTGCAGGTTCATAGCTCCTAGTATTACTATGCCAAACATGCTCACTTTACTGATGCATAGTTCCACTTAGTGCCAGCCATACCTCCTTTATTGGCCTAAGTTAAAGACTTCTAGCCTTAATTCTGGCTTCTGTTACCTAAAAGCTTTTCTTATCCCATTGCCTTCCCCTATTTCATTCTTGTTACTCTTTTTTTTTTTTTTTAGTTCAAGCACTAAGAACTTTTGTTTCTCAAATTGCAGATGATTTCAATATTTTGGTCTTTTTGATTGCATTCCTTAATTTCCTTCTAATCTGCCTTCTCTAAACTGTATCTCATTTTCTTTTGAAAACAACTTTCCCTAAACCTTATCTTCTTATACACACAACCCATAAATGATCCTCTGTTACCAAGCAAACACAATCCAAAAATCCTGCTGGACATTTAAGAATCATCATATTCTGAATCCTACCATTCTTTACTGCTTCATGTATTTTCTCTCTTGTTCCCTTAAGAAACTGTAGTTTTCCCTCTCAGGTCCCTCCATCCCTCCCTCCCCACAAGTAATTGCTTTCTTCTCTCTAGTGGGACTGAGGTGTCCTCACTTGGGCACCCCAGCTTGTTGAACTTTTTGAGTTCTGTGGACTGTATCTTGGGTATTCTGTACTTTTCTTTTTGGCTAATATCCATTTATTAGTGAGTACATACCATGTGTGTCCTTTTGGGTCTGAGTCACCTTACTCAGGATGATAGGCACGTGGGAGGGAAGAGGGGAACTTGACATGGTATTGGGTGAGGGAAAAGGATTGAAGCCCTGAGGGCCAGCAGAAAGAATGGAAACAGGCAACCTTGGGTGATAGGAGGTTGGGGGGACCCTCCAGAATGCACCAGAGATGATGAATCTAACCCTCAATAGACTAGATTCCCCAGGGAGTTTACAAGTCAGGTGGGATGGGGGTTGGGGACATCTACCATGCGCAGTCGTCTACGCCAGTCTCGTCTGCAGTATCCGGCTTAAAAACCTGATCAAGGGCAAGAGGCAATAAGGACCCAAAAGGGTATCTGTGCCTCCTGGCTATTCAAGGTAGCAGCTGGCATCTCCTAACTCAGACATGTTCCAGATCAATCTTTCCAATCGTCAACACACCCTCATATTTAGGCATAAAGGTACCCCAAGAAATGATTCGTTTATGGCTAAGATTGGGCATTGTTTCCTGGACAGCACAATGTTTCCAATACACCCTAATTAAATTCCAAGCTATTCTTAGCTTGGAATTTCTCTCAAGGAATCTGCCTGTCTGACAGGTTTTGCCCTTAGAGTTAGCAACAGAGGTCAGGCACATACCTTAGGGCAGCCCCATATTAGTCAGAACTGTTTTACATACTAGAAACTCAAGGACATTACCTAGAACTGTTAGGTTGGAACTTCCAGGTGCTCCCCTCCAGCTGGACCCAGAGAATTAACAGGAAATGCCAGATCGGACTATCCTAGTCTTACCTCCAGCAGAATCAGGGAATTAGCATAGGAATACCAAATTAGCCCCAGCAGAGAGGGCTCAACTGCTCTTCCTCCTACTTTACACCTGGCTACCTACCTACTGACATTGTGTAGTGGTCACTTGCCTACGTGACTTCAGTCCTGCTCTCTGATCCTTTTGAGCCCCGCCCATCTACATGACTCTTGTCATTTGCCCTGTTTCCTGTATACCATATAAGCCTGCTTTTCACTTTGTGCTCTCTTGGATTCTCTTTTGGACTTGGACTCCTTCTTTGATTTGGACTCACTCTTGGACTGGGATGCAGTCCACAGTCCCCCGCGCCCATCTTGGGCTTGGGGGATGCAGCACTTATACAGAAGTGATGGCAGCTTTAGACTCAGTGTGTTTCAGGTGGCCACAAATGTACCTTAATTACTAGGCTGCCAGATTTATCATTTCTCTTTTACAATGACTGTAAAAGTCTGATGCCATTTTTTTAATTAGATATTTTCTTTATTTACATGTAAATTTTCCCTTTCTCAGGTTCCCCTCCAACAAACAAACAAACAAACAAAAACAACAAGAACAAACTCCTTTTGCCTCCCCCCTCCCCATGCCTGCCACCCCATCCTCTCCCACTTATTGCCCCTGGCATTCCCCTACACTGGGGCACAGAACCTTCACAAGGCCGAGGTCCTTTCCTCCTGTTGATGATCAAATTTGCAATCCTCTACTATACACATACTGCCAGAACATTCCGTCCCACCCTGTATAGTCCTTGATTGGTGGTTTTTAAGAAATACATTCAGATCCTATACTTCATGTGTCGTCTCTGCCATCATTTATTCGCCTACCCCGTTTCTCCCACGGATTGAGGGAGGCCCAGATCAGCAGGCCTGCCACAGACATCCACATGGGGACAGGGGTGTGGGGAGGATATATGGGATGTGAAACAGTCTGAGGGTGGATGAGGAGGATATGAAGTGTAAATAAATAAATCACTTAATTAATCAAAAAAAGAAAGGGTAGTTTTTTTTTGTTAAAACACATTCTTTCACATATCTTATTTCCATTGCCTGCTTCTTTCCATGAGGCGTACACCACTTTTCCTCCTCCTACACTAAACAATCTTGTATTAACAATGAAAAGCAAATATTAAATCATAAAATGTATAAAAAGTGTTCTTTAATTTACCTGAACCCCAAAATAATAAACCAGTTTCTCCACAAAGTGAACTCTAAGACAGATTTTCCTGCAGCCAGTTTATTAGGTCCATTTTCTTAGAACCTGTGTCTGTGTGGCTAGGACATCAGCAATGAGGCAGGGCTGACCAGACAGAACATTAGGTAGCAGGCAATAAAGGCCTAATTTTGTTCCACAAGGGGGTCTATAGCCATCCTGATCTTCCATGTTTGTCTTGGATTGGTGACAATTTACTGTGGGTAAACTGTCCACAGAAGGTCACATGGTGTAGAGGAGCTCCCATGATCTGAGAAACTTGTCCTGTTTGAGGACAAATGTGACCTTTTGATACTTTTCTGGTTTTGTTTTTATACTTTCCTTTGGGACAATTTCTAGGTATGTTCTTTGCTGCATCTTAATCCTATGCAACCTAAGTTGGTCTCAAACTCATCATCTTCTTGTTGTCAATGCTTAAGTACAAGTTATAGGCATCCATACTAGACCTAGTTATGCTCTGTGCTTTTAAAAGTAGAAACCAGGGACATTTGCAGTGAGGACCAGAATATCTGAACAGACTTTTGCATACTTTGGGCTCAGAAATTTATTATAGGACTATACAGTTTGCATAACAACCCTGTGGTTCCATCTTTCTTCCCACTAAAATAAGCTAATGATTTTAAAGCAAATATGTGTGGGACTTGAGTTCATGGATCAAGGGAGGGTGAAATACACAATTCACTGTACTCAACTTCATTGCACTTCTCTTATTCATTAAGTGATAAGGTAGCTATTTTCAGACAATCAATGGACAGCATTGACCTATATATTCAATTTTTGTTTTTAAATGAATTTGAATTCTATTTCACTATAATTAAAGTAATGTGATTAAAATACTACAGAGCATTCAATAGATAATATTTATGTTTCTCATTAATAAAGGAATTGCCTTTTAAAAACATCAATAGCATGTCACTGTATTTTATGAGAGGGCAAAACCTTGTCATATACCCCTAACAAATGACTGAAAAAAATAGAGGATGAAAATTATTCATTTCTAAAACATTACCAAGGCCCTGCTTCAAAAAGAGCAAACTCAATATTAGCTTTGGTTCTTGGCAATATGCTTAACATTCATTTTTACTTCTAGAAGAAATCATTATTACAATATCAGAGACATTGAAACAAAGAAATTGTGAACTTTGTATGTAGCTCATTTAAACTGTTCATTAGATGATAAAATATAATTAGTTCATCATTTTGAATGGAACTATTCAGCAAATGTAATAGAGGGAGTTTTCTAACAATATATTTAGCATAGCATGTAATTATTCATTTATGGCTTACACCATTCATCATTGCTCCGTTGATGTCAACACTATAATTTCACTTTGAACATTGTCTGCCTTCTCTTTGTGTAACATGTTATTCAAAAACTAAATTCTTTATGATTTCTTCCTAATTATTACTGGTCTTATACTTTTAAATGCAAGACCATAATGTAGATAAAACAACCTTTTTCCCTTCACTTATCTTTAAAGGCACATAGACGATTTTATGTATCAGTTGTTTCATCTATCTATCTATCTATCTATCTATCTGATACATATTATCATGAAACTCAGTAATCAGAGTATTTATAATCTGAAGAACAGAGATAACTTGGTGATCAAGAGTACTTATTTATTCTGTTGCTAATATCTTGGTTCCAAATATTAGGTAATTTGTAAAGAAGAGAGAGTTGTTTGAGCTCTAGATGAAGGTCTAATTGCTATATTTGAGATTACCTTACTGTTATCAAATTCCCCAGATAACACAAGAGGAAACATAGCCAATTTTCTTTTATAGGAGGTAACTTATTAATTCATTAATCTCTTAATCACATGGGTAGATTCATCCATTCAAGAAAACAAAACCCTAAGTATGTTTTAAAAATACCAGTTGATATAATTTTTTATTACCCTGATACCTTTTTGATCTGTTACTTTTTCAAGGTTTATCAAAATTTTATAATTCAATATCCTCATCTGAGATAGCCTATGTGTTTATAACCACGAGGTTAACTAGTCAAGGTTTAACAACCTGTGTGCTTTGTTGTGATGCCCCGTTATGTAGCTTGACTGACACACAGACTGTCTCTGTAAAAATTGAGCAAAATGGAGATACCTCATAAAAATACCAAAAAGCAAGGAGGTCCATTAATCCTGAAGACAAAGAGCTTCAGAAGAGTTTACATTACAAACACCCATTCCCAAGGAATGCACGATTCCAGGAACCTGGGAAGGCAGACCTCCCCCTCCTGCAGGCCACAGGTATCTAACCCTCACCAGGAGGAGAAAGGTCAATAGAAACAAAAGAACAATGGGAAAGATAAAGTGTAACCAGCCCGTGTTGTAAACTGTAACCAGTAAGCTGTAAAACTCTGTTCTGAAATGGTATAAAAACTTAGAGCTTTGTTTCCTTTGGTTTGCTCTTGTCCCCAATATAGTGTGACCCTAGTATACTAGTTTCAATTAAAAAAAAAAACTCAAAAACCTCACGTTATTGCAGCAACCTTCTTACTGATTCTTCAAGAGTGGGGTACTCACGCAGAGTACAACATCTCCTTCTGGCCAGGGTGACTTCTTATAAAAATGACAGTCTCAGTAGAAATGAATTGGGTACAGTGTGGACAAGAACCAGGAAGGTAAGATTGCTATGAGAAATATAGCTGGACACTGGTCTGATCCTTAGGCCTTCTGCCACCTACCAGAAAAAGGAAGTACCCTATAATGAATATTTGCACAGCTGTCTCCCACTGAGACCAGGAGATATAGACTTTATAACCAGTCTCCAGAGAGTCTTCATGACTAAATTAAAATAGAAATCAAAAGAAACTATGGATTTAGAGATGAGGAAACTGAATTGTAAGCTATGCATATTAATCCATGGTGACACTGCAAGTTTGGTTTTTTTTTGGTTTTTGTTTTTCTTTTTTTTGTCTTTGATGGTTTGATTCAACCATTTATTCCTCTTTCCACGTTAGTTAGGAGGACAGTGAGCTTCAAACAGGAACACAAGTAAAATCAATATTTATAAAAATGTATTTGTACTCATCTTAGAATATTTTCTCCTTGAACCATTTATGACATTAATATACAGATAAAGAGGACCTTTTGTACACAGCATATTTTTACTTTTATCATCATATTAATCATAATAATAACCTCAGACTAAGTCATCTAATTTAAAACCTTACTTTATGGCTCCTAGTCTATTTTTCTTACGCAAAAATGTGGCATAAGTAAGGGGACGATGGGATGAATTGTTAAAATTTGGGCCAATTTTTGAGCTAAGGCAGCAATTTTCATAAATATACTGTGAAAACAGGTATAAACTGGGACTTTTCTGGCAAAGCTGAATATAAATTTGTCATCAGATTCATGAAGATTGTCATATTTATTTTAAGCTGAACACTGTTCTTAAACCTAGCAGGAAGTCAAAATTACCTCAGATAGCCACAACTTAAGGGAAAAAAGTTATCTCTGAGAAGTGGTTTGTAGAAGTCACTTGTGACTTGTGGGTAGGAGTAACACAGTAATACATGATAGAGTAGGTATACTTGCAAGAATACCTCCAGTGCTTCCTGTAAAATCAGAGCTAACATGAATCAGCAATTCAGATCTCATGAATTGGCATTGAGATCAAACAAAAGTGTGGCCCTCTCTGCAGCTGTGTATTTGGTTAAGTCCTTGCTAACTCTCTCAAGCATAGCTGGCCTTATAGGTCTTTTCTTTTCTTAAATCCTTTTATTCACACCTATTTAAGAGAACTTGATTTATTATATTTGAATTTTATGGATAAATTCCTCATTTAAAATCAATGTATTATTTTATCATTTTACCAATTTCTTGAAACAGAGTAATAGTCACCCACTTGTAAAGAGTGAAGAGAAAGGATGTTATAGACAGTGGATGGGTACAAAAGTGTATAGATTACAAAGACTAGAAACAAATCTATACATACAACATAGAAAAGCATGTCCATATTAGTTTGAAATTGTTTATTTAAAATCTGGCATTCTCAACTTTAGTAATAATTGTATTTTTATGAAGCTAGCAAAAACTCAAAACAATGTTCAGCATAGATTCCTTTAACATAGCTTCAAACTACCAGGACACTAAGAACCACAGTCATGCTATTGTAACCTGATGCTCCACCATCTTCATTACTATCAAATTTTGCTTAACATGAATGTGAAGGGCATGTTAATGTAAAAGTTATAAACAAATTACCTCATCATAGTTATTGTTGACAGTTGATGCCATAGATGTCTGATTCCTTTCCTCTTCAAACACTGCCCTTGATGTTTCTACCAATCCTAAACTAGCATGAGTTTCCATTCTCTATTACAACCCTGATGACAAAAAACAAAAACCAAACCAAAGAAACAAACAAACAAAAAACCCCACTTACAACCCCACTTACAACCCCACTTACGACCCCACTTACAACTGTCTTCAAAGTTGCAGTGACTCAAACACAGTCCTTTTCATTTCAGTGCACATCAGACTGTATATAAGTAATGTTAGCAATAGACTGAGCTATTATTTGTCTGAAAGAATACAGGCAGCTTCTTGGGGCAGTTCTCTGCAAGACTACATTTTTTTAATTGGATATTTTATTTATTTACATTTCAAATGTTATCCCCTTTTCCGATTTCCACCCCTGAGCTTCCTGTCCCATCCCCCCTCCTCTTGTTTCTATGACGGTGTCCTTCCCACTCCCATCTCCTTCACATTCCCCTACACTGGGACATAGAGCCTTTCCAGGACCAAGGGTCTCTTCTCCCATTGATGCCCAACAAGGCCATCCTCTGCTAATGTATGATTGGAACTGTAGCTCCCTCTATTACATTCCTTGGTTGGTGGTTTAGACCCTGGGAGATTTGGTTGGTTGATATTGTTGTTCTTCCTATGGGGTTACAAACCCCCTCAGATCTCTCAGTCCTTTGTCTAACTCCTCCATTGGGGTCCCTGTGATCAATCAGTTCAATGGTTGCCTGCAAGGATCTGCCTCTGTATGTCAGGCTCTGGCAGAGCCTCTCAGGAGATACATATACCAGGCTCCTGTCAACGTACACTTCTTGGCATCAACAATAATATCTGTGTTTGGTGACTTTATATGGGATGGACTCTCAGGTTGGGCAGTCACTGGATGGCCTTTCCTTGAGTCTCTGCTGCATACTTTGTCTCTGTATTTGCTCCTGTGAGTATTCTGTTTCCCCTTCTAAGAGGAACCAAAGCAACAATTGACAAATGGGAACCTTATAAAGTTGAAAAGCTTCTGTAAGGCAAAGGACACTGTGAATAGAACAAAATACCAAGCATCAGATTGGGGAAATATCTTTACCAATCCTACATCCTATAGAGGGCTAATATCTAACATATATGCAAAGAACTCAAGAAATTAGACACCAGACAATCCAATAACCCTACTACAAATGGGGTAAAGAGCTAAACAAAGAATTTTCAACTAAAGAAACTTGAATGGTTGAGAAGCACCTAAAAAATGCTCAAAATACTTAGTCATCAGGGAAATGCAATTAAAACAACCCTGAGATTCCACCTCACACCAGTCAGAATGGCTAAGATCAAAAACTCAGATGACAGCAGATGCTGGAAAAGGATGTGGAAAAAGAGGAACACTCCTTCATTGCTGGTGGAATTGCAAGCTGGTACAACCACTCTGGAAATCAGTTTGGCCATTCCTCAGAAAATTGGACATAAGAAAATTGGACCTGAGGACTCAGCTATACCACTCCTAGGCATATACCCAGAAGATGCTCAAACATATAACAAGGATACATGCTCAACTATGTTCATAGCAGCCAAATTTATAATAGCCAGAAGCTGGGAAGAATCCAGATGCCCTTCAACATAGGAATTGATATAGAAAATGTGGCTATTAAAAACAATGAATTCATGAAATTTGTAGGCAAATGAATGGAACTAGAAAATATCATGTGGAGTGAGGTAACCCAATCACAAAAGAACACACATAGTATGCATTCTCTGATAAGTGGATATTAGCCCAAAAGCTCAGAATACGAAAGATACAATTCAAAGAGCACATGAAGATCAAGAAGAAGGAAGATCAGCAAGGCCTCATACTCACAGACTTTCTCTAGGGTTTAAGTGTATCTCTCTCTCCATTCTGGCGAGGAAAAAGTCAGCACACAGTTGTATAGTAAGTAGATGGTAAAGATGGAATTTGAATCCAGATCATCTGTCCCTACAATCAATATAGTTGCAAGACATTTTGGCAGTGATTTAAAAATCTGTATAAATTATTTAATTTGGATCAATTTTAGAGCATCAGAATAAATGAAAATACTTTTTAAAAGGCAAATTAAAATGCAACATTTTAACATCATATCATTTACATAAATGAATCAATTACTTCTCTATTCATGCTCAATGTAGGCTTTCTGCATTTAAAAAAGCAATGATAAGCATACTGACATTTTCAATAGTCATGATATGAGAAAAGTATCTTAATTCCTGAAGACTTTATGGTCTTTGAAAAATAACCATTGCTTTTATTAGTCCTAAATGACTGTGGTATTTTTGCATGAATTTCAATCTGAAGCTGAACTTCAAGGGGAAGAGGATGATTTGTTAAAAATTTACTAATGTCAAACAAATGCTTCTTTCAAATAAGTGGAATGGATAACCAATTAAAGCAGAATAAAAGGATCTTCAAAGTTTCAATAGAAATGATCATAGTTGAAGGACTATGAGTCTCAGATGAGAAAATAGTAGGCTAAACTGTCTCAAGAGTAAAGATATTTTGTTTGATAAAAAAAGTTTATAGTGCTTTAGAGAAAACTTGACTGGCTTGCTAATGTTATATGTGTACTACTCATGTGGAAAAATCAACAAAATATTTAAAATATTTTGTTAAATGGTTTTAATGTCTAAACCCATCATTGAGTGAGCTAGACAAATAATATAATTATCTCTTTAACACAGGTTTAGAAAGAACACAGATGGTTTTTCAGGGATAGTCTGTATGATTGCTGAATATAAGAATCTCTAAATATTTTTCTATTTCTTAAATCCAGGTGGCTGACAAAACAATATGGTTGAATAAAAGCATACATTGAGTCCTTAGGATTATAACATTTAGTCATCCCTAACCTAACATATCTACCAGTTACCAGTACATGCATTTGGCCGTTATCTAGAGAGTTTTCTTACACACAC
>JADRCD010155844.1:0-12766 GCA_019843815.1 Montemys delectorum | reverse complement strand
TTAAGTCCACAACAAAGGCCAGATAAATATAAAAGGACAGAAACCTGAAACATGGGCCTATCACATACTTTGGACATATTGCGTTGCTCTTTGTCTCAGCACTGGCAGAGAAAAGACCAATTTTTTGTAATTATCTGACATGTCCTATTCGTCTTCATCTCTGTTACATTTAGGTTGAATTGACCAAGTTAAGCTTTTGGAAAGAGATATGACTTTATGTGTACTGGACATTTGTTACAGAATAGGATTCTTAATGTCTCATGAAACACTTCATTCTGTGTTGTGACTAATAATAATAGTCCTAACAATATTAGATATGTCAGTAAATCAACTCAAAGAGGGAAACCTAACCATGCCCAGGACAAAGGAATGTATGATAGCTGAATATAATTTCAACATGAGGACATCTCCATTTCATAATCAATATTCAGATGTTCTATTGCTGCCAAAGCAAGCTGTTTTGTGGAGACTTAAGAGAAAGCCATTTTTCATTTTCATCAGAAATATCTAAAATTTTCAATTGTCATGTATTCATTTCAACATCTTCAAGAATCAGTTTTGTTTCTGTTTTTAAAAGATGAATTTCCTTCTGTTAGCATTTTCATTTTTCTGTGGTTATGGATGTGGTGTCATATATAGTTATTTCTTTGATCATGTTTCTATTCAAATATTTGGTAATTTTTTTTTTTGGTTGTCATTTGTGTGTGCCTTATATGCATGCATTTGTGTGAAGGTCAGAGGTGAGCATCCATCAAGGATCTTTCATAAACATTCTCCATATTCGTTTTGTGACAGTGTTCCATTAAGTATGGAGATCACTGATTGACTAGACTGGCTGGCCAGTAAGACCCATTACATTCATGGATCCATCTCCTAGAAATGGGATTTAAGACTTCACAGGTGAGGAAAGCTCTCTACATACATGCTAGGCATCCTACTCTGTCCTCATGTGTGTGTAGCAAGTAGTTCACTTGCTAACCCACTGCCTCAACTTCTTTGGTAGTTATTATCACCCTCTACATTGTTAGCATCAAAGTCCATTGTCGAATATAAAATTTGTTACAACTTTTCAGTCAGTAGTTTGCATTTATTATTGTAACAAAAATTTTTACACTACAAATTAAAAAATAAATTAATTTTTAATGAATGAATGATAATACCTTAATTATATGCACTTTTATACAGTTTTTGTGAGTTTTTAATCACTTAATTTTTTTCCTACAATACATTCTTTTTTTAAATTTTTTTATTAGATATTTTCTTTATTTACATGTAAATTTCTCCTTTCTCAGTTTCCCCTCCAAAAAACAAACAAACAAACAAACAAAAACAACAAGAACAAACCCCTGTTGCCTCCCCCCTCCCCATGCCTGCCATCCCACCCTGTCCCACTTATTGGCCCTGGCATTCCCCTACACTGGGGCACAGAACCTTCACAAGGCCAAGGTACTTTCCTCCTATTGATGATCGAATTTGCAATCCTCTACTATACACATGCTGCCAGAACATTCAGTCTCACCATGTATAGTCCTTGATTGGTGGTTGGGTCCCTGGGAGCTCTGAGGGTAATAGTTAGTTCATATTGTTGTTTGTCCTAAGGGGCTGCAAACCCTTCAGTTCCATAGAACCTTTCTCTAACTCCTTCATTGGGGACCGTGTACTCAGTTCAATGAATGGCTGTGAGCCTCTACATCTGTATTAGTCAGGTATTGTCAGAGCTTCTCAGGAGATAGCTATATTTAGGCTGGCTTGTCCTTCCTTCAGTCTCTGCTCCATAGTTAATCCCTACAATACATTCTTATTATAGTTTGCCTTGCTTCTGCTCCTTTCAGTTTAGCCCAATGTTCACTCCCATCCATATCCAGCCCGTATCTGTCTCTCAGTAGAAAACAAACAAGCATCTAAGGGATAATAGTAAAATATAATATAAATATAAATATAAAACAAAACAAACAAACTGGAATGGTAAAACAAACAAAAACAAAAGAAAAGAAAACAAACAAACAAAAAACACAAAACAAAACAAAAGGAAGCAAGGCCAAGAAAAGGCAGAAGTAACAGATTGATCCAGATACACTCTCTTTTACATACTCAGGAATCTCATAAAAAGACAAAAACAATGGTGTAATATATATACAAAACCTTCAGAGTAAAAATAAATAAGTAAATGTAAATGTAAAATGTAAAATAAACAAGACATAATTGTAGGGATAAAAATCTTTGTGTACACTGTGTGAAGATGTGTCTCTGTCCTTCATCACCAGCCTAAAATACCTTTTAATTGTGTTTTAATTGATTTAAGTTTTATTGCATTATGATAAGAAAAGATACATAATTTCAATTTATCGGAATTTGTTAACATTTAAAAACATTTATTTTGAGTGAACAGAATTACATCACATTCTTCTGTCCTCCGAATCCTCCCAGAGATACCCTCTTCAATACCAGTCATACTTTTCGGTTTTAATCATATTCTTTCTTTCTTTCTTTCTTTCTTTCTTTCTTTCTTTCTTTCTTTCTTTCTTTCTTTCTTTCCTTCCTTCCTTCCTTCCTTCCTTCCTTCCTTCCTTCCTTCCTTCTTTCTTTCTTCCTTTCTTTCTTTCTCTCTTTCCTTCTTTCTTTCTTCCTTTTTTTTTTTTTTTCTGTTTTTTGAGACAGGGTTTCTCCGTATAGCCCTGGCTGAGCTGTAACTCACTCTGTAGACCAGGCTGGCCTTGAACTCAGAAATCTGCCTGCCTCTGCCTTCCAAGTGCTGGAGATTAAAGGCGTGTGAAACCTCTGCCCTTTAATCATATTCTTTAAAATTTATAAAATTTTGTAACAGTAAAAATGAGTATTATAAAAGTTACTTGATATAAAACAACAATCGATTGAGCAGTCTTATGTAGATGCTTGTCTACAGCAATACTGAAAATACATACATTTTTCTCAAAAAATTTTAAATAACTCCAAACATATTAACTGTATATTTTAAAATAATATATCACTATTAGTTTTTTTTTAATGAACATAAATAGATAAAGTCTTTTGTTTGTTTGTTCTGTTTTTAGTAGAGTGTAAAATCTTGGCTCTTATTTTGATATAAACCCAAAATAAGAACAATTTCTAGACATTGGATTTCATTGTACTTCATAAGACTGTACTTCAGTGACTCTCACACCACTAAAGGATTTTACCTCCATAGTAGCTAAGCTAAGAGTTGACAGTTTTGCTGTATCAAGGAATGAATTGCAGGCATGATTTTTGGATACAGATTTCCTACAATGGTCAAAGCTATTTGACTTCAGTGGCTGTCTTCATTCTCAGCCCACAGGGAAAAGTTTATATTCATTTAAAAAACACAGCAAACCAGTAGCCAACATCAAACTAAATGGAGAGAAACCTGAAGCAGTTCCACTAAAATCACAAACTAGACAAGGCTGCCCACTCTCTTCCTACCTATTCAATATTGTACTTGAAGTCCTAGCCAGACCAATTAGACAACAAAAGGAGATCAAAGAGATACAAACTGGAAAGGAAGAAGCCAAATTATCATTATTTGCAGGTGATATGATAGAGTACTTAAGTGACCCCCAAAATTCCACCAGAGAACTCCTAAATCAGATAAACAACTTCAGCAAAGTAGCTGTATATAAAATTAACTCAAGTAAATCAATGGCCTTCCTCTATAAAAGGATAAACAGGCTGAGAAAGAAATTATGAAAACAACACCCTTCACAATAGTCACAAATAATATAAAATACCTTGATGTGACTCTAACTAAGCAAGTGAAAGATTTGTATGACAAGAACTTCAAGTCTCTGAAGAAAGAAATTGAAGAGCTCAAAAGATGGAAAGATCTCCCATGCTAATGGATTGGCAGGATTAATATAGTAAAAATGGCCATCTTGCTGAAAGCAATCTACAGATTCAATGCAATCTCCACCAAAATTCCAACTCAATTCTTCACAGAGTTGGAAAGAGAAATTTGCAAATTCATCTGGAATAACAAAAAACCTAGGATAGTGAAAACTATTCTCAACAATAGAAGAACTGCTGGTGTAATCACCATCACTGACTTCAAGCTGTACTACAGAGCAAGTGTGATAAAAACTGCATGATATTGGTATAATGACAGCAGATAGATCAATGAGAGAGAACTGAAGAGCCAAAAATGAACCCACACACCTATCTATGCTCACATGATCTTTGACAAAGGAGCTAAAACCATCCAGTGGAAAAAAGACAGCATTTTCAACAAATGGTGCTGGCTCAACTGGCAGTTTGTGTGTAGAAGAATGCAAATTGATCCATTCCTATCTCTTTGTACAAAGCTCAAGTCCAAGTGGATTAAGGACCTCCACATAAAATCAGATAAACTGAAACTAACAGAAAAGAAAGCAGGGAAGAGCCTTGAGCACATAGGCACAGGGGAAAAGCTCCTGAACAGAATACCAATAGCTTATGCTCTAAGATCAAGAATTGACAAATGGGAACTCATAAAATTGCAAAGCTTCTGTAAGGACACTGTCAATAGGATAAAACAGCAACCAACGGATTGGAAAAAGATCTTTACAAATCCTATATCAGAAAAAGGGCTAATACGCAATATATACAAAGAACTCAAAAAGTTAGACTCCAGAGAACCAAATAACCCTATTAAAATGGGTTTGGAGCTAAACAAAGAATTCTTAACTAAGGAATACCAAATGGCTCAGAAGCACCTAAAAAAATGTTCACCATCCTTAGTCATCAGGGAAATACAAATCAAAGCAATCCTGATATTCCACCTCACACTAGTGAGAATGGCTAAGATCAAACTCAGGTGACAGCAGATGCTGGCGAGGTTGTGGAGAAAGAGGAACACTCCTTTATTGCTGGGGGGATTTCAAGCTGGTACAACCATTCTGGTAATCAGTTGGCGGTTCCTCAGGAAATTGGACATAGTACTACCAGAGGACCCAGCTACACCACTACTGGGCATATACTCAGAAGATACTCCAACATGTAATAAGGACACATGCTCCACTATGTTCATAGAAGCCTTATTTATAATAGCCAGAAGTTGGAAAGAACTCAGATGTCCTTCAACAGAGGAATGAATATAGAAAATGTGGTACATTTACACAATGTAGTACTACTCAGCTTATAAAAACAATGAATTTATGAAATTCTTAGGGAAATGGATAGGTCTGGAGAATATCTTTCTGAGGGAGGTAAACCCAATCTCAAAAGAACACACATAATATGTACTCTCTGATAAATTGATATTAGCCTACAAGCTTGGAATCCTCAAGACACAATCCACACACCACCAGAAACTCAAGAAGAAAGAAGACCAAAGTGTGGATACTTCGATCCTTCTTAGAAGGAGAGGAGAAAAATACCCATGGAAGGAGTTGCAGAGACAAACTATGGAGCATAGACTCATTGATAAGTGGATATTAGCCCAGAAGCTCAGAATACCCTTGATACAATCCACAAAACACAAGAAACTGAAGAAGGAAGACCAAAGAGTGAATACTTCAATCCTTCTTAGAAGGGGGAACAAAATACCCATGGAAGGTGTTGCAGAGACAAATTATGGAACAGAGACTGAAGCAAGTGCAATCCAGAGACTGCCCCACCTGGAAATCCTTCTCATATTCAGTCACCAAGCCCAGACACTACTGTGGATGCCAGGAAGTGCTGGCTGACAGGAGCTTGATGTAGCTGTCTCCTGAGAGACTCTGACAGTACCCAACTAATACAGAAGTAAAGGCTCACAGCCATCCATTGGACTGAGCACAGGGTCCCCAATGAAGGAGCTAGAGAAAGGACCCAAAGAGCTGAAGGGATTTAAAGCACCTTAGGAGGACCAACAATATAAACTAACTAGTACACTCAGAGCTTCTAAGGAATAAACTACCAACCAAAGAGTACACATGGTGGAACTCATGGCCCCAGCTGCATATGTAGCAGAGGATGGCCTAGTCGGTCATCAATGAGAGGAGAGGACCTTGGTCATGTGAAAGTTTTATGCCTCAGTGTAGGGGAATGCCAGGGCTAGGAAGTGGGACAGTGTGTGTTGGTTAGCAGGGGGAGGGGGAAGGGAACAGGTGTTTTTGTTTTTGTTTTTTTTCCCAGAGGGTAAACCGGGAAAGGGGATGTCACTTGAAATATAAATAAAAAAAAATCTAATAAAAAAGTAAATTAAAAAAAAGAAATAATGTTTATATTAAGATAGTCTATCCATGAAGTCATTCACCAACTGTTTCAGTGAACAATGATTCTGCTTGGAGGGTGGCACAGACATTAGGTGAGGGTAAGAATCTGGTTCATTGGCTCTGATGATTTTGAAAAGCATCATCTCAGAAAAAGTGTAACTTATAAAGTCCTCTTTTTCAAAATTGATACAATAATTATAAATATGAAACAAAGCATTCAGTCCCTAATTAATCATCTACATTTGTTTTGGCTGTATAAATAATTTTGAAATATGTAATCTGTTCTGAAAACCATCGTATAGTGTAAAAACATCAAATAAACAATCCTACTAATAGACAGGCTGATATATGAGAAGCATGATTTTAAGACCATTATGTGGCATACTGCAACACACTGTCATGTACAAACAAGCAGAAAGTGTATATGGATTGTATAATACTGGACCTATTTCTCTGATTACTAAATTAGAAAGATCATTGGATGACAGCCAACAAATTTCTAATTTCTCATATTTTTGAATCTCAGTTGATTAGGATATGTTGGTAATATTAATTTTCATATTAAGAGATATTAAGGAAAATAATTGTTTTTTCCTGTTATTTTTGCTGTTAGAGGTGGAATTATGTTTGTGTGTGTTTGT
Source organism: Montemys delectorum (assembly GCA_019843815.1). Lineage (NCBI taxonomy): Eukaryota > Metazoa > Chordata > Mammalia > Rodentia > Muridae > Montemys > Montemys delectorum. The sequence goes on along the minus strand of JADRCD010155844.1, from coordinate 5,940 downwards.
TGAAAGATTGATTTCTTGCTTCTTCTAGGGTGTAGTTTTGCTCCTTTTGTTTGTGTTTTCCATCTGCTGTCCTTTGTAGGGCTGGATTTGTGGAAAGGTATTCTGTAAATTTGGTTTTGTCATGGAATATCTTGTTTTCTCCATCTATATTAATTGAGAGTTTTGCTGGATATAGTAGCCTGGGTTGGCATTTGTGCTCTCTTAGGGTCTATATGACATTAGCCTAGAATCTTCTGGCTTTCATAGTCTCTGGCGAGAAGTCTGGGGTAATTCTGATAGGCCTGCATTTATATGTTGCTTGACCTTTTTCCCTCACTGCTTTTAAAATTCTTTCTTTAGTCCGTTTGGTATTTTGATTATTATGTGATGGGAATAATTTCTTTTCTAGTACATTCTATTTGGTCGTCTGTAGGTTTCTTGTATGTTCATGGGCATCTCTTTCTTTAGGTTAGGGAAGTTTTCTTCTAAAATTTTATTGAAGATATTTATTGGCCCTTAGAGTCTTCACTCTCTTCTATACCCATTATCATTAGGATTGATCTTCTCATTGTGTCCTGGATTTCCTGGATGTTTTGGGTTAGGAGCTTTTTGCTTTTTGCATTTTCTTTGACTGTTGTGTCAATGTTTTCTATGGTATCTTCTGCCCCTGAGATTCTCTCTTCTATCTCTTGTATTCTGTTGGTGATGCTTGAATCTATGACTCCCAATCTCTTTCCTAGGTTTTCTATCTCCAGGGTTGTCTCCCTTTGTGATTTCTTTATTGTTTTTACTTCCATTTTTTGAACCTGTATGATTTTGTTCATTTCCTTCACCTGTTTGGTTGTGTTTCCTGTAGTTCTTTAAGGGATTTTTGTGTTTCCTCTTTAAATGCTTCTAGCTGTTTACTTGTGTTCTCCTGTATTTCTTTGAGGGAGTTATTTATGTCCTTCTTACAATTCTCTATTATCATCATGAGAAGTTATTTTACATCTAAATCTTGCTTTTCCATTGTGATGGTATGTCCAAGACTTGCTATTGGGTTCTGATTATTCCAAGTAACCTTGGTTTCTGTGGCTTCTGTTCTTATGCTTGCCTCTTGCCATCTAGTTGCCCCTAGTGCTATCTGCCATGTCTATATCTGACTGGAGCCTGTACTTCCTATGATCCTGGTTATGTCAGAACTCCTCAGAGTCAGGCTGTCTCTGTGAGTCTGTGATCCTATTACCCTGTGATCCTGGGCCTGTTATAGCACCTGGATGTATAGCTTCCTCTGGGTATTATGAGACTTACTTCAGAGTTTGTACCCAAGGTCTGCTCAGGGCACCATGCCAGACAGATGGAAAGAAACCTTGCCACTAGAGTGGTGGAATTCCTGAGTACCTGGGTTCCACTGTTCCCTGTCATTCCTGCTGTTGGGACAGATGCTGTGCCCTTCTTACCTCTGATCCTATGATCCTGGGCTTATTAGAGTGCCTGGGAGTGGAGTATCCTCTGACTGTTGTGGGACTGGCTGCAGAATTTGTGCCCAAGGTCTGCTCATGTCACTAGCTCAGACAGACTGGAAGGCCTAATTGTTTTAAAAAATTGTGCCTACAATTCATTCCTTGGTACAGAACTGTCAACTCTCAGCTTAGCTATGATGGAGGTAAAATCCTTCAGTGATGTGAGGGTCATTGAAGTATAGCCTTATTATAATGAACTCCAATGTCTAAGAATTGTTCTTATTTTGGGCTTGTACCACAGTGAGAGCCAAGATTTTAAGCTCTACTAAATACAAAACAAACAAACAAACAAACAAAAAGACTTTATATGTTTATGTTCATTTAAAAAATATTAGTAGTGATATATTATTTTAAAATATACAGTTAATATGTTTGGAGTTATTTAAAGTTTATATTGTGAAAAATGTATGTATTTTCACTTGCTGTAGACAAGAATCTACATAAGACTTCAATTGATTCTTGTTTTATATCAAACAACTTTTATAATACTCATTTTTGTTATAATATTTTATAAATTTTAAAGAATATGACAAAAAAGATACTACAGATATTGAAGGTGGGACTCTGGGAGGAGTTGGGGCAGAAAAGGGAAGCAAGAATGGAATTTAATTCTATTTACTTAAAATATGTTTTTAAATGTTAACAAATTCAGATAAATAGAAACCATGTATCTTTTATTATCATAATGCAATAAAACTTAAATCAATTAAAAAAATAAAGATATGAGTGCCCAATAGTTGGGCAGGAGAGGATAGGTAGAACTTCTGAGACATTGGAACTCTGGGCAATAGTCAGAGGCAGGAAGATTTTCGACCCAGACATGGAGGAGTCAAACATATGGTACTGAGGAGAGGGAAGGGTCATGTGGCAGAAGGTAGATTAGTATAAACGGGTTAATATAAGTTATACAAGCTATGTAGGAAGAAGCCAGCTAACACCAAACTTTAATAATTAATAAAATGTCTCTGTGGCATTACTTGGGTAGCTGGTGGGTTGAGACGGTCCAGGGTTATTTGATCAAGCGTTATAAGACAAGGGAGCTCCAAAGATGCCACTTAGTTAATTTTCTGTTTGTCATATAGTACTGGACAACCAGTCTACCCTAAGTTTGTTTTCCTGGAAAGTAAACTTAGTTTCTGAGAAAACTAAGGGGCAACTTTTTATTTACCAGTGGCTATCAATTTTAAATAGATTCATAGTTAGCAATGGGGCATGTGTGTATTTTTCTCCCATCTGATGCAGACCATTTCAGGCCCTATGCATTTCAACACAGTCTCTATGAGTTTTTGTGTATGTTGGTCCTGCTGTGTTTAGTAGACCTTGTTTCCTTGGTGTTCCCTATCTCAGATGGCTCTTATACTCTCTGCCTCCACTTAAGCAGGTTCCTGTGCCCTAGGGGAGGGATTTAGGCATCCTGTTTAGGGATGAGTGTTCTGAGGTCTTCTATTCTCTACATATTTTCAAGCTTTGGGTCTCTGCTTTTTTTTCCAATTGAAGAAGGAAGACTCTTCTCTGATGAGAGCTGAGCAAGATTCTGAGGTATACCAAATGTTGTTAGGAGTCATTTTATTGCTTTGATTATTTCATAGAACAATGGCTTTTGGCTTTGCCCTTAACTCCCTGGGATATCTCATTTCAGATTCTTGGTAATCAAAGCTGTGTTTGGTATGGTTCTATCTCATGATGTGGACCTTAACTAAAACTAGGTGTTGGTTTTATAATCCCATAACTTTGTGCCACCATTGCACTAATTTGTCTTGCAGGCAGGATACCATTGTAGATCAAAGCTTTTATAGGTAGGTTGGTGTGTGCTGGTGGAATACAAAGTGCCTTCTGGTACCAAATACACTATCTCATAGTGGTAAGGATTCTCAGTGGGTACCCGCTATACTTTTCTGTATTCATTGGTTTGTGGAGTGTTATTTTCAGATATAGAAACTTGCTGTTAGTTTTTTGAGAGCAACCTAAAACCTTTCCAATAGACTGGGATGTTTGAGGGATTCCCTGAGACCCTTTGGCAACAGCTAAATTTTGTTTGGTGATAAGAGATGATGTCTAGTTGGGGCTCCATCTCCCATTATTTGGTGATTTCATTTTAGGGTTATTAATGTATAATATTATATCATCTGGAAATAGAGATAGATGTTTCACTCCCTTCCAATATGTACCCCCTTGATACCCTTCCATTCTCTTTTTGTTGGAGGTATCAAAAGTTACCCCTACATCTCTGGGATAATGTCTACCTGATCATGGTAAATGACCTTTTTTTGATGTATTGTTGCATTATGTTTGCAAATATTTTATTGAGCATTTTTGAATCTGTGTTCAGAAGGTAAATTGATTTATAATTCTCTTTCTTTGCTGAGTATGTGGTTTATGTATCAGGTAACTGTGGTCTCATGAAAGAAATTGGGCAATATTCCTTTTGTTTCTATTTTATGGAATAGTTTAAGGACTATTAGCATTATTTTTTCTTTGAAGTTCTGGTAAAATTATCCCCTTAGCCATCAGGCCCAGGGCTACTTTGATTGAGAGACTTTTGATTAACTAGGGTTTATAGGTCTGATTAAATTGCTTATATGTTTTTGACTTAACTTTGGTAGTTGCTCTGTATTGAGAAAATCATATATTTCTTGTATGCTTAGATTTTTCAAAACCTACATTTAATAAGGGTTCTTAAATGCTATAACATCCCATCTAACTCACCAGTTACCAGAGGTAGTGGAAAGGAAATGTTAATAAAGCAAGGAGGATGTGGGTCTGTTTAGAAATATTTCTTTGGAGCAAATCCAATCTGTATTGTCAGGATATTAGCAGTTCAGGTCACATGAATCAACAGTGGCAACTCTATCCACTCTCAAACACCACGTATGAATCAGCAACAGCAGGATGTGCAAATACTATTTGTGAATCAGCAATTGTAGGTTGATCTAAAAGAAACCGCAAGGCTCTGCCAAACAGCCAGTCTGCTGGAATGGCAAGAAGCAGCCAGAACATCACCAGAAGTGTTTTGCTGCATTTCTGTCTATGAAGTCACAACAAACAATGATGAATAAAGAATGGTAAGGTGTACCAATACCACCCATTGTTTTCAGTGAAGACCAGCATCAGCAACGTTCAACAATAACCAACAAAGAATGGCAAGGCATACCAATACCATCCAGTATTGTACACTCTCTATTGGTGTATATTTATATCCATTCCAAACATCATATGTTTTCTCAAGCATCTTCTCTAGAGCAAAACATCATATGCCTTTTTTCCACCATGTGTCTCTTCTTAACAAAACATCATCCCACATGTCTGCTTCAGCCAAAACATATTCTCATAAGAGAGTTTCCAGAAATAACATCACATGATACAACTGAGTCTCCAAAGAAAGCCCAAATCTCCACTTCAGTTTCTTTTATATTTTATAATTTGTTGGGGGTTAGGTTTTTAAAGTCCTTATGGTTCTCTGGATTTCCATGGCATCTATTATATCCTCCTTTTCATCTAACTTTGTTAACTTGGATGTTCTTTCTTCAGCTTTTCATCAATTTGGATAAGGATTTTTCAATTTTATTGATTTTTCTCAAAGAACCAATTCTTTGTTTTATTGATTCTTTAAATCACTTGTTTGTTTATTTGTTTCTAGCTTATTGATTTCAGGCCTATGTTTGATTAGTTTTTGCTTTCTACTCCTTTGAGCATAATTTCCTCTTTTTGTTCTCGATCTCTCAGTGGTGCTGTTAAGTTACTAGTATGAGATCTCTACGATTTATTTATGTTGGCACTTAGTGCTATCAACTTCCCTCAGGAAACTGCTTTTATTGTGTTTCATAAGTTTGGATATGTTATGTCTTCATTTTCTTTCAGTTATAGGAAGGTATTATTTTCTTTCTCAATTTCTGTCTCTGACCCCCTTTTCATTCAGTAGTAAGTTCAGTTTCTGTAGTTTGTAAGTTTTCTATTCTTATTGTTGCTATCCAGATTTAATCAGTGGTAGTCAGATAGGATGCAGAATGCTATTTCAGTTTTCTTGTATCTGTTGAGAATTTTTTTACGTTTGAATATACGTTCAATTTTGTGAAAGTTCTGTGAGGTGGTCAATAGAAGGTGCTTCCTTCTGTGTTTGGGTAAAATGTTCTGTAAACACAGTTATGTACTTATTGTTTATGACATCAATTAGCTCCAGCATTTCTGTCTTTAGTTTTTGTCTGAATTGCTCTGTCTATTTGTGATATTGGGATACTGAAGTCTCTCACTACCAGTATGGAAGAGTCAATATATGATTTAAGATATAGTAGTATTTTATGAACTTGGGTGTCATTGTGTTTGGGACATAAATGTTAAGAATTGAAATGACATCTTGTTGAAATGACATTTTTTCTTTGATGACTATGTGTGCTCTTAGATATCTCTTTTGATTAGATTTGGTTTGAAGCATATTTTGTTAGATATTAAACTGGATATACCA
>JADRCD010155835.1:0-15578 GCA_019843815.1 Montemys delectorum | reverse complement strand
AAAAAAAAAAAAAAAAAAAAAAAAAAAAAAAAACCCAAAAACAACAAGAACAAACCCCCCTTCCCTACCCCCTCTCCCTGCTTGCCACCCCACCCTCTCCTGCTTACTGGCCCTGGCATTCCCCCACACTAGGGCACAGAACCTTCACAGGGCCAAGGGGCTCTCCTCCTGTTGATGACCAACTTGGCCATCCTCTACTATACACATGCTCCCAGGGCTATCAGTCCCACCATGTGTACTCCTTGGTTGGTAGTTTAGTACCTGGGAGCTCTGAGAGTACTAGTGAGTTCATATTGTTGTTCGTGCTAAGGGGCTGCAAACCCTTCCGCTCCTGTGGTCCTTTGTTTAACTCCTTCATTGGGGACCGTGTAATCCACTCAAAGGATGGCTGTGAGCATCTACTTCTGTATTAGTCAAGTATTGTCAGAGCCTCTGAGGAGACAGCTATATCAGGCTGGAGTGTCCTTTCCTTCAGTCTCTGCTCCATAGTTAGTCTCTGCAACTCCTTCCATGGGTAATTTGTTCCCCTTATAAGAAGGAATGAAGTGTCCACATTTTGGTCTTCCTTCTTGAGTTTCTTGTGGTTTGTGGATTGTACTTCGAGTATTCTGAACTTCTGGACTAATATCCACTTATCAGACAGTGCATACGATGGGTGATCTTTTGTGATTGGGTTACCTTACTCAGGATGATATTCTCTAGATCCATCCATTTCCCTAAGAATTTCATAAATTCATTGTTTTTAATAGCTGAGTAATACTCCATTGTGTAGATATACCACAATTACTGTATCCATTCCTCTGTTGAGGAACATCTGGGTTGTTTCCAGTTTCTGACTATTATAAAAAAGGCTGCTATGAACATGGTGGAGCATGTGCCCTTATTACATGTTAGAACATCTTCTGGGTCCTCTGGTAGAATTCTGTCGAATTTCTGGAGGAACCGCCAAACTGATTTCCAGAGTGGTTGTACCAGCTTGCAATCCCACCAGCAATGAAGGAGTGTTCTTCTTTCTCCACAACCTCTGGAACATCTGCTGTCACCTGAGTTTTTTATCCTAGCCATTCTGACTGGTATGAGGTGGAATCTCAGGGTTGTTTTGATTTGCATTCCCCTGATGACTAAGGATGATGAACATTTCTTTAGGTTCTTCACAGCCATTCGGTATTCATCACTTGAGAATTCTTTGTTTAGCACTGTACCCCATTTTTTAATCGAGTTATTTGTTTCTCTGGAGTCTAACTTCTTGAGTTCTTTGTATACATTGGATATTAGCCCTCTATCAGACATATGATTGGAAAAGATCTTTTCCCAATTTGTTGGTTGCTGTTTTGTCCTATTGACAAGTGTCTTTTGCCCTACAGAAGCTCTGCAACTTTATGAGGTCCCACTTGTCAATTCTTGATCTTAGAGCATAAGCTATTGGTGTTCTGTTCAGGAAATTTTCTTCTGTGGCTATGTGCTCGAGGCTCTTCTCCACTTTCTTTTCAATTAGTTTCAGTGTATCTGGTTTGATATGGAGGTCCCTGATCCACTTGGACTTGAGCTTTGTACAAGGAGATAGGATCAATTTGCATTCTTCTACATGCTAACCATCAGCTGAGCCAGCACCATTTGTTGGAAATGCTGTCTTTTTTCCATTTTATGGTTTGTTGATGATCAAGTGACCATAGGTGTGTGGGTTCATTTCTGGGTCTTCAATTCTGTTCCATTGATCTAGCTGCCTGTCACTGTACCAATACCACGCAGTTTTTATCACAATTCCTCTGTAGTACAGCTTAAGGTCCGGGATGGTGATTCCACCAGAGGTTCCTTTATTGTTGAGAATAGTTTTGAGGTTTTTTTATTATTCCAGATGAATTTGCAAATTGCTCTTTCTAAGTCTGTGAAGAATTGAGTTGGAATTTTGATGGGGATTGCATTGAATCTGTAGATTGCTTTCGGCAAGATGGCCATTTTTACTATATTAATCCTGCAAATTCACGAGTATGGGAGATCTTTCCATCTTCTGAGATCTTCTTCAATTTCCTTCTTCAGAGACTTGGAGTTGTTGTCAAACAGATGTTTTACTTGCTGAGTTAGAGTTACATCAAGGTATTTTATATTATTTGAAACAATTGTGAAGGGTGTTGTTTCCCAATTTCTTTCTCTGCCTGTTTATCTTTTGTGTAGAGGAAAGCCTCTGATTTGCTTGAGTTAATTTTATATCCAGCTACTTTGCTGAAGTTATTTGTCAGGTTTAGGAGCTTTCTGGTGGAATTTTTGGGGCACTTAAGTATACTATCTTATCATCAGCAAATAATGATAATTTGACTTCTTCCTTTCTAATTTGTATCCCTTTGATCTCCTTTTGTTGTCTAATTACCCTGGCTATGACTTGAAGTACAATATTGAATAGGTAGGGAGAGAGTGGGCAGCCTTGTCTAGTCCCTGATTTTAGTGGGATTGCTTCAAGTTTCCGTCCATTTAGTTTGATATTGGCTACTGGTTTTCTGTATATTGCTTTTACTATGTTTAAGTATGGGCCTTGAATTCCTGATCTTTCCAAGACTTTTATCATGAAGGGATGTTGGATTTTGTCAAATGCTTTCTAATGAGATGATCATACGGTTTTTCTCTTTTAGTTTGTTTATATAGTGAATTATGTTGATGGATTTCGGTATATTGAACTATCCCTGCATCCCTGGGATGAAGCCTACTTGATCATGGTGGATGATTGTTTTGATGTGTTCTTTGATTCTGTTTGCAAGAATTTTGTTGAGTATTTTTGCATTGATATTCATAATGGAAATTGGTCTGAAGTTTTCTTTCTTTGTTAGGTCTTTGTGTGGTTTAGGTATAAGAGTAATTGTGGCTTCATAGAACGAATTGGATAGAGTACCTTCTGTTTCAATTTTGTGGAATAGTTTGTGGACTAATACCTAGTATTGTTATTAGGTCTTTTTTGAAGGTTTGATAAAACTCTGCACTGAACTCATCTGGTCCTGGGCTTTTTGGTCGGGAGACTATTAATGACTGTTTCTATTTCATTAGACAATATGGGACTATTTAAATCGTTGATCTGGTCTAGATTTAACTTTGGTACTGGTATCTGTCTAGGAAATTGTCCACTTCATTCAGGTTTTCCAGTTTTGTTGAGCATAAGCTTTTGTAGTAGGATCTCATGATTTTTTGGATTTCCTCAGTGTCTGTTGTTATGTTTCCCTTTTCATTTCTGATCTTGTTAATTAGGATACTGTCTCTGTGTTCTCTAGTTACTCTGGCTAAGTGTTTATCTATTTTGTTGATTTTCTCAAAGAACCAGCTCCTAGTTTGGTTGATTCTTTCTATAGTTCTTTTTGTTTCTATTTGATTGATTTCAGCCGAGTTTGATTATTTCCTGCCTTTGACTCCTCTTGGGTGAATTTGCTTCTTTTTGTTCTAGAGCTTTCAGATTTGCTGTCAAATTGCTGGTATATGCTTTCTCCAGTTTCTTTTTGGAGGCACCTAAAGCTATTAGTTTTCCTCTTAGGGCTGCTTACATGGTGTCCCATAAGTTTGAGTATATTGTGGCTTCATTTTCATTAAACTCAAGGAAGTCTTTAATTTCTTTCTTTATTTCTTCCTTGACCAAGTTATCATTGAGTAGAGTGTTGTTAAGCTTCCACGAATATGTGCGCATTCTATTGTTTATGTTGTTATTGAGGAGCAGCTTTAGTCCATGGTGATCTGATAGGATACAAGGAATTATTTCAATCTTCTTGTATCTCTTTAGACCTGATTTGTGACCAATTATATGGTCAATTTTGGAGAAGGTACCATGAGGTGCTGAGAAGAAGGTATATCCTTTTGTTTTAGGATAAAAAGTTCTATAAATATCTGTTAAATCCATCTGTTTCATAACTTCTGTTAGTCTCACTGTGTCTTTGTATAGTTTCTGTTTCCATGATCTATCCATTGCTGAGAGTAGGGTATTGAAACTCCCACTATTATTGTGTGTGGTGCAATGTGTGTTTTGAGCTTTAGTAAAGTTTCTTTCAATGAATGTAGATGCCCTTTTATTTGGAGCAGAGAAGTTCAGAATTGAAAGTTCATCTTGGAAGATCATATCTTTGATGAATATGAAGTGTCCCTCCTTATCTTTTTTGATCACTTTATGGTGAAAGTCAACTTTATTCGATATTAGAATGGCTACTCCAGCTTTTTTCTTGTGACCATTGGCTTGGAGGATTGTTTTCCAGCCTTTTATTCTGAGGTAATGTCTGTCTTTGTCACTGAGGTGGGTTTCCTGTATGCAACAAAATGTTGGGTCCTGTTTACATACCCAGTCTGATAGTCTATGTCTTTTTATTGGGAAATTGAGTCCATTGATATTAATAGATATTAAGGAAAAGTAATTGTTTCTTCCTGTTATTTTTGTTGTTAGAGTTGGAATTCCATTCATGTGGCTATCTTCTTTTAGTTTTGTTGGAAGATTACATTTTTGCTTTTTCAGAGATATAGTTCCCCTTCTTTTGTTGGAGTTTTCCACTTATTACCCTTTGAAGGACTGGATTTATGAAAATATATTGTGTGAATTTGATTTTGTCATGGAATACTTTGGTTTCTTCATCTATGGTAATTGAGAGTTTTTCTGGGTGTAGTAGTCTGGGCTGGCATTTGTGTTCTCTTATGGTCTGTATGATATCTTCCAAGGATCTTCTAGCTTTCATAGTCTCTGGTGAGAAGTCTGGTGTAATTCTGATAGGCCTTCCTTTATATGTTACTTGACCTTTTTCCCTTACTGCTTTTAGTATTCTTTCTTTGTTTTGTGCATTTGGTGTTTTGACTATTATGTGGCGGAAGGAATTTCTTTTCTGGTCCAGTCTATTTGGAGTTCTGTAGGCTTCTTGTATGTACATAGGATTATCTTTCTTTAGGTTAGGAAAGTTTTCTTGTATAATTTTGTTGAAGATATTTACTGACCCTTTATGTTAGAGGTCTTCACTCTCTTCTATTCCTATTATCCTTAGGTTTGGTCTTCTCATTGTGTCCTGGATTTCCTGGATGTTTTGGGTCAGGAACTTTTTGCCTTTTGCATTTTCTTTGACTGCTCTGTCAATGTTTTCTATGGTATCTTCTGCACCTGAGATTCTCTCTTCTACCTCTTGTATTCTGTTGGTGATGCTTGCATCTATGTTTCCTGACTTCTTTCCTAAGATTTCTAACTCCAGAGTTGTCTCTCTTTGTGATTTCTTAATGGTGTCTATTTCCATTTTTAGGTCCTGCATGATTCTGTGCAATTCCTTCACCTGTTTGTTTGTGCTTTCCTGTAATTCCTTAATGGATTTTTGTGTTTCCTCTTTAAGGGGTTTTACTTGTTTACTCTTGATCTCCTGTAATTCTTTAAGGGATTTTTTGTTTTTTCTTTAAGGGCTTGTACCTGTTTACCTGTGTTTTCCTGTATTTCTTTAAGGGAGGTATTCATGTGCCACACCCACTTGTTTACTCCAGTAAAATCCACAATATCCAGGGTAAAAGCCTGATTAAGGATAAGAGACGTTATGACTTCAAAAGGAGTTCTGTGTCTCCTGGGTATTCAGACAGTTGCTGACATCTAACTCAGACGTGTTCCAGATTAGTCTTTCCAATCATCAACATGCTCTCTTATTTAGGCAAAAAAGGTACCCCAATAAATGATTCCCAAATGGTTGAACTTAGGATTGGGCATTGTCTCCTGTCCAGCACAACGTTCCAACATATCCTAATTTAATTCCAAGCTGTCCTTAGCTTGGAATTTCTCTCAAGGAATCTGCCTTATCAGATAGAATGTCCTCAGAGTTAGCATATGTCAGGAACCATTGCTTACTGTTAATATAGTTAGAATTCTTAGGTCACTCCCAAGAAGACAGAACTGTTTTACATACTAGAAAGTAATCGAAGGACATCCCTCACTTAATGGCATTAGCAGGAAGTGCTAGATTAGATCTTTCTGGTGCTTCCCTCTAGCAGACCCAGAGAATTAGGATAGGAATACAAAAATAGCCCCAGCAGGGAGGATACCACTGCTCTTCCACCTGCCTCACACCTGGATACCTGATCCTACCGATCTTGATGTGGTGGTCACTTGCCTGCTTGACTTCAGTCTTGCTCTCTGGTCCTATTGACCTTGTTGTAACCCTCGCCCACCTATGTAACTTTTGTCATTCGCCCTGTTTTCTGTATACCATATAAGCCTGTTTTTCACTTTGTGCAGGGTTGATGCTCTGACTAGAACTGGAACTTAGATGGACTAGGACTTAGATTCATGCAGTCTGCAGTCTCCTGGGCCAGAGTGCTTGGGCCCAGGGGGTGCAGCACCAGTCCAGAGGAGATAGCTGCTTCTTTAGACCCAGTGTGTTTCAGGTGGTCTCAGATGTACCTTAACTGCTGAGCTGCTAGATTTATCATTTCTCTTTTGCAATGACTGTAAAAGTCTGATGCCATTTTTAAGAAATACATTCAGATCCTGTACTTCCATCATTTCTTCGCCTATGCCTTGTCGACCTGACTAGGACCCCATTTCTCCCGTGGGTTGAGGGAGGCCCAGATGGGCCGGCCAATGGCATTCATCTTCTTCTTAAATTCCTCTAGCACCATCGTGAGATATGATTTTAGATCCAAATCTTGCTTTTCCGGTGTTTTGGGATATCCAGGACTTGCTGTGGTGGGAGTACTAGGTTCTGATGAAGCCAAGTCATCTTGGTTTCTGTTGGTAAGATTCTTGCATTTGCCTTTCCCCATCTGTTGATTTCTGGTGTTAGATGTTCTTGCTCTCTCTGACTAGAGCTTGTTCCTCCTGTGGGTCTGTAAGCCTGTGTCAGCACTTCTGCGAGATCAGCTCTCCTCTGGTAAAACCCGAGCACAGATGGCTGTGGATCAGTTGTCTGTCCTGAGTCCGGGGGTCAGAGCACACCCTGTAGACAGGATCTCCACTTTCGGGAAAGGTGCAGAGAGGGTTGTGGATCTGTTGTCCCTCTTAGGTGTAGTCGGAGGTTGAGAGACCCCATTAAACATTTCTAATGCAAACATGCACACAGACACACACATGAGCAACAGAGACAGAGAGACAAAACAGAGAAATTCTTCAATATTTTCCTAATTAAACATTTGATTCAAAAGAAATTCTGATGCAAGACTCTGTTCTCTGTCTTGGTCTATCTGTATATATAGAGGTAGTTAAGTCAGTTGCTGCGGGGCACTTTTATGTGGGGTCTGGCTCTAGAGTTCACACACAGTGGCTCCCCTTCAGCCCTACTGAAGAGAACAGCTTCCTCTGAGAGCATCATCTCTATTGATCAAACTTAATGTTTTCTCCCAGTGCCTTACACGCAGCTTCTGTGTGGTATAAAGGTTTGAGAATGTCAATTCTGTAATGACAGGACTGGAAAGTAGAAATGAAAATGTGAGAAAGCACATTCATTACCAGCCTAGGCAATAGCATACCAGCTATTCCCCATGCCTCCTTTAACCAAGATTTTAACAAAATATCTCATTCAGCTGCCCCTAAAACTGCCTGAAGATTGATCAATACCACAGTGGTTTATGGAGAATTTGTGATATTCCATACCTTGAGCTCAGTGCAGTTCATGAACTCCACTCTTGCTGTAGGATCATCTTGTGAAACTTGTACTCCAGTGTGCCACTGCAGTTGTCTTCATAAGGATGAAAACATGATAGTCAGAGAAGTTAAGTAGCATGTCTAAATTCACACGACTAAGGTATAGAGTCTTCATCAAAGCCAAACGCCAGAGGTCTTTACCTCAGGGCTTGATTGCATGCGTGACACATATTTCTAAAAATTACAAAGAGGAGGCACATATGCTTTTGCCATTTAATAATAGCATAACCAAGGATGAATGAAAAGAATGAGACAGTATCAATATGTAGGAATGGGAATCATATTAAATTCTATCTGAAACAAGTAAAAAGAAAAATAGCATATGATTATACACATATACATACAATGATCTATTAATAATGAATAAATATTAATCATTTTGCTATATCTACAGTTGAGGACATAGTTCAGGGTATTGATATTAGGCAACAAGGCAGAATGATAACTGAATAAAATATAGCAAGTATATAGCTCTGAGACCGTTCCACATTATTCTCTTGCCAATCTGCTTGGGCTATAGGCTAGAGGATAAGCCGCTCTGCTCTTAACAGTGGCACTTGTGATAGTCCCAAACTTGAACCAATTCTATTACATAAATAAAATATATCATGTCTAAATGTTGATTAATCCTCAGTAATAGAAATGATCTGTACAACAAGTAGATGAATCACAGATAACTTCCTTAGAAGAAAAACCTAAACAACAAAAGAGAGGGCAAACTCTATGGTCAATTTATATAAAATTCATAAAGCTGCAAATGAACCTGAAATTAGAAGGTAGAGTAGCAGCAGCTTTAATCAATATCATGAAAGTGTCTGTATTTTCTCTTTTATAACCATAGTGTATAAAATGTATAAGAGTAGGAATATAAACTGGGTGATGGTGGCATGTGCCTTTTATTCCAGCACTCTAGAGGCCAGCCTGGTCTACAAAGTGAGTTCCAGGGCATCCAGGGCTACACACAGAGAAACCCTGTCTTGAAACAAAACAAAACAGAACAAAAAGTATAGAAAACTAATTTCTCATATTCAATTATGATTTCTAATGCCCCAAATTGGTTATCACAACTCTTCCTTCTCAATAACATATTGCCCCAAATGTAGCATAACATGGTCCTATGCTGTGTCGTTGTGTCTGTATCAGCACTTAGGGCACAGTGCTTCATGACAGTCAGGGTCTGGATACACTGTGGCTCCTCTATCACTTGCCTCTATGTGGTGTCAGGGTAGAGGATAGCCAAACTCCTGATGAATCGTTTCTAGGCTCCCAGTGGAGGTCCAGGAGAAAGCTGGGTCCTAAAAGCTCACACTCACTTCATTATTTCTCTTTGAAGCTTATATAAAGGTTTTCCCAATTTTAAGGTAGAAGAATGTAAACCCACACATCAGTGGATCATCCTCAACACTTTTGTTCACAATGAAAGAGAAGCACATGAACAAAAACATATAGTGACACAGTCTATTTATTTGTTTGTTTATCTTAAATCTTTGCTCTCCTGGAATTTATCAGGCTGGCCTAGAACTCATAGGGACCCTCCTGCCTCCGTCTCCCAAGTGCTAGGATTAAATGTGTGCTCTACCATGTCCAGCTGATGTAGCCAAATTTAAAATTTTACTCTGTCACACAGTGTCTGTGTCATCTAACTGAATAAATGAGCATCAATTGTTTGGACTTGGCTGCTTCATGGGAATATATCCTACAGACAGCTCGTCTTTTCTTACAACATGGATCCAAGGAAGGAAACATTATCACACATGGTAATGAGTGTGTAATTTAATAAGATAAATACAGGAGAAACTATGGATAAGGGCCACCTATGATCTATGAAGTTACATTTGTGTGTGTGTCGGGTGTGTGAATGAGTGGACCTTTGGGCACACAGAAAGGCCACAGGAGAATTTTGAGTGTCCTTCCCAGTCACTCCCAGCCTTATTCGTTCAAGACATGGTTTCTTACATTATCTGCAGCTAGGCTGGATTCAAGCAAGCCCCAGAGATCCTCTTGTCTCTGTACTGGGGTCATAGATGCTCATGGCCATTCCTAGCCTTTTATATGGGTTCTGGGCCTGCAAGCTCAGGTCCTCATGTGTCCAGCAAAGGTTTTTTATCTTCTGAGCCATCTCTCTAGCCCCTAAATTCTATTTCAACATGAAATTTTAGAACCAGGAGTAAACTCAGAGATTCTTTAAATAATTTATTAAGGGTAATAGCCCTGTTTATTACATCTCTAAAAGTTCACATGAGATTACAGATACTAGCTCTGGTAGTCTGGTATGTGGAGGAGATTGTAGAAGTCAGTTCAGTGGGAATAATTTCATTGGCAAAATATTTTGTGATGCAAAATGAAAAGTGTGTTTGCATACATGTTAAGCCTACAACACTGTCTTCATATGATTTACAAAGCACTATCTCTGTCTATTATTTTTATGCACTGGTAGATTTTGGCACTTCTGTGATTTCCTTTGGTATGTGATTTGCTATGTCTACTAATCCTGAAGAAATAAATCCAGAGTAAATAAACAAATTGACATTTGCCCAGCAAGAATACATGCACTGAAGGCTTAGTACATTTGTATTTGTTACAAAAACAGGAAAGATGAGAAATTCATTCCTTACCAAACCTTTTAATTAGCTTTCTCTCCCTCCCTATTCCTCCCCCTGCCGCTCCTCCCCTCTCTCATACACATACTCACACATGCACATACACATACATGCACACATACACACACAAATACACACACACACACACACACACACACACACACACTTGTGAATGTCTTGATAATAAATATGCCAAAAGAAGTTAAGTCCAGCCTTCAGAACTAGGGACATTTCCATCAAAAATGGGCTGCTAATCATGAAGTAAGGAGAAGAAAAGCCATTTGCTTTTTCAGTGCCTCTGTCTCTGTCTCTGCCATGTCTTACCAGGCCTGCCTGAGCATCCGCAGAGTTCAGTGGTAATTAAAGCAACAGTGTTGTGAGAAAAGTGTGAATTACTTTTACAGGGAACCTTGGATGTTGCTCCTGACTGACAAAGCACAGTGGGGTGCCTCTGCTGGGTATTAAAGAGTGACAGTAGTCCCCCACAGAAGGTGGCTTCCCAGCACAATGCAAAATTGTGACTTTTCACAAGTTGGTATCTCTGCCACCATCTAAGTTATCAGCTCAAATTTTAGATTTGTATTTTTTTGTTTTGGCATGTCTATGAGCAAGACTATGTCACATTTAAGAAATGTGTTCTGGTTGCTGAAATTATGCAAAGCTAAGCTGTATGTTCTGTCTTTCTTTTCCCTGCATATTTTTTTTTTTACTCCATTATGGGATTATTTCAACCTTGAAGGTTATTGAAAATAGTAAAGAAAAAGCAAGGAAAGGGTCACATGCTCAACCTCATAGCAAGGTATTTTGATGTTAGGTGTCAAGGCCATTTCTGTTATTTTCATTAAAAAAATTAATTTTGTGTGAACACACACATGTAGCACACGGAACATGTATGAAAGCCAAAGAATAACCAGTAAGGGTTGTTTTTCTCCTTCCATTATGTGGGTCTTAGGGCTTAAAATCAGATCACTAAGCTTAGCAGTAAGTGCTTTTACCCCAGGAGGCATCTCATCCACCCTTTTCTTTCATTTCCTTTTTGGGAAGTGATGACACTCTGTTGACAATGCCTAAAGCTTTGTACTCTCAGGATAGAAGCATCCACCCACCCCATTCAGGAAATGGTCAAAAACAGCAAATGTTGCTCTATGTGGCTGAGGCTCTTGTTGAGCCAGCTCCCACACAGCTGTGACACAGTGTTGATTCTAACAAGAGGAGGAGAAAACGTCATTAGCCAAATCTAATAAACTACCTTCTGCAGAAACAAGAGAGTAAAATAGCTCAATGGACTATTAATCACTTTTCCTTTCATAAGCTAGCAACAGTGAGAATTCCCAAGTCAGCTTCACAGAGCATGTGTGGAAGTCTATAGAAAGGTATCCTCTATGTGAGCCTGAAACGATGGTGAGTTAGATGGTAGAAATGAAGTAACAGACTGATAATGCGCATGACTATTTTATTGCTTAACACATTGGACCTTAGTAAATGGAAAAAAAGTGACCCCTATCCAGTGTGAACAAAGGAGTAGTGTGTGAATCTGTGGGCTTGGCAAAAAAGAAACCAAAGTCATGTGATGCTGTAGGTAACAGTGGTGGCTGTAAGGTTGGGTAGCAGAGTCACCATGTCCACATTTATGAAATGGACAATTCCAATTTCCCCAGGAACAAAAATGTTAGAAAACATATTCTCATATTCTTTTGAAGACTGGGCAAATTTAAAATGTAAAAGACTTTTTAGACAAATGGCTTACATTTAGGATGTAGTTAACAAGCCTGCCTTGTCATTGTTGCCACCAAACTAGGTGTATGACAAAGCATGTGACTCATAGCATTTTCTTTATTGTCAGATATTCTGAGTATCTAACAATGAGCAGCAGGGGAATATTTTTAAGTAGAAGGTTATGAAATGGCATTTTGGAGATGAGGCTACAAAATGCCAGACAATGGATGGTTTCAATAGACAACAATCATATGAACACAACAATAGGGTGCTTCAAATGACACTCTTTCACCCCACTAGTACAAAGTTTAATTAGTATGTAAAGAGCGTACTCATTTACAATTGACATAATGCCACCTCTTCTCAGGCCAAGCTGTCAGGGCCCATGAAACTGTAAAATTCCTGACAGTAAACATTTGCTGTAAACTGATCCTTCCAAAGGTAACTTAACTAAAACTGAAAAAGCAAGAAAAGTGGAAATTATTTAAAAATAATATCAAAAGGCCACTTCTCAAGTCGTTCAGAGAAAAGGGCCCAAACTAATTTGGGGGAGAGATTTCACTATATTTTATTAGGCTGAGGGTACATTCTGTACAAGGGGGAAAACATCATGAACCACCAACCCAAGAATGATGAAAAGCAAAATGGGTAAGGAAAAAAAATGCCCTCAATTGACACAGCTATTTTCATCCCATCAAATCAGCCATCTGTTCTTGACACAGTTTATTATCATTAGGAAGACTTTCTGAATTCAGACATGGTGATGAGGAAAGATGAAGAATTAACAGATAAATAACCAATTTGGAAAATTCAGGCTGAAACCCTTTTCCTCAATTTCTACTCTGTCCTTCCTCTCTGCCCCAATTATCTCAAGCAAAGCTTCAATGATATGAGTGGGCATCTTTATTGTGTTGGTTTTCTCTCCCTCACATAAGCACAACAAACTACACATGCTAGGTTGGTACCGAATGATACAAAGATGATCAATAGGAACAAAAAGAAAATAAATTTCTATTCTTGAAAATGACTGCATGAACTAAGACTGACAGGGGAACACAGGGAAAGGTCAGAGAATTAAATATGAAGTCTAAAGACCCCGATGCTTTCCTTCTAGGATTCATTCATGCATTTACCTCGGGACAGGAATGTTTAGAGAAGAGATCCTCTGAAATCACCATGGAGTCCCTCCAACAGCCCTGTGTGGGATAACAGAGAGAGACAAAGTAAACACTGAAAACTAATAATAAAGGGAAAATATTGAAGTCAGATGATTGCCACCAAATTCATAAAGTGAAGCTGGAAATTCACAAAAGTTAAGCTCATAAGTTCTAGAAAAAAATAGTTAAAATAAAAGTCTTGACAAATATCAACAGGCCCACTTAAAAATTATCCAAGCTTGTTATTTTATCTACTTAATGTCAAAAAAGTTTGATTCTTCCTGAAATAGTTCAAAGATTTAATGATGGTAGATTTATAATACTCTAGCACATAGATTTTGAATCAAGCTTGAGATAATACTTTTTAACTACAAACATAAAATGCTAAGAACAGTAACCCTTAAAGTTAAGCCCTGAAGATTTCTTCTCCAAAGTCTTTTATCCTAACACTCAGAGAAGCCAGATGAGGTCGGTCACACCTGTATTCCCCATTCTGAAGAAGCTAAGGCCAGAAGACTACCATGAAATACAGAATGAGATGCTAAACAAATAAATAAATAAACAAGCTAATATCCAGAACATTTTGTGTGGGTGTATCCTTTCTTTCATTATATTTTAACGATCTTTTATTTTGATGGTTATTAATTGCTAAGGATACTTTTTATAACTCCTCATTTTGCAACCTTAGTGCTGTATCATTTTGCAGATGACATGCCCCATTCTCATTTTCATCTTTCCTTTGCCTCTTTCCTCCTTAGTACATTGTTTGTTTCCTTTGTTGGTACAGTAAAGCAAAATACCTTCATGGTCACTCTACCACAACACAGATCACCTTAACAAATGTATGTTAAGAAGGTTCTGTGCTAGACCCTGGTGTGCACAGTGAGCCTTCCACATGTGGTCCTTGACTTTCTGGATAAGAAAACAAACAAAGAAACAAACAAACACAAAACAAAAAACAAACAAACAAACAAAAACCCCAAAAGAACCTTAAGCCAAATCCAGCTTCACATCTGTATTTAGATATCTGTAATTAGCTTTTGTTAGAATACAGACCTCCAATATATTTGCATATTGTCTATAACTTAGATAATAATGAAGAAAGTTAAGTAGCTTAAAATATTTGCTTCCTGGCTATTTATAGAGGATGCTAATGGACTCCAGGTTCATCTCCAACTGTTTCAGTTTTCTCTTCTCGGCTTAAGAAATATGGTATTGATTTCTTGTAGTCTCAGTGATTCAATCCACAAAAATGGATACTGTTTGAACTTTGACCAGTTTCTAATCTGCCTGTTTCTCTTAGTCTCTCCCTCTCTCCCTCTCCTTTCCTCTCTCTCTCTCTCTCTCTCTCTCTCTCTCTCTCTCTCTCTCTCTCTCTCTGTGTGTGTGTGTGTGTCTCTCTCTCATGCACGCATGCACGCACACACACACACACACACACACACACACACACACACACACACACATACACATTCACAGATGCACACAAACGGGAATAAATTACCAGTTTATAATATTTAAATTATTTTTCCCCAGAAACAACCTTTTCCTAACATTTAATCAATGACAAATTTTCAGCTTCTTTCATTTTCCTTCAATATCTGAATAACAAAGAATAAAAAAAAAGGAAAGAAAGAAGACAGGAAAGAAGGGAGGGAGGGAGGGAAGAAGGAAGGAAGAAGGAAGGAAGGAAGGAAGGAAGGAAGGAAGGAAGAAAGAGACAAATATTCTTTATGTCCAACCAAGTACTTCTGCTTCTATTGCCACTATCTCATCCTGGGCCCAAGTCGTATATAGCTAAATAAGAATTCCCTGGAGTCAATCTCTTGTGTTTACAAATCTTTTTCTTTCAAACTCTTATCACCTTGTAAATATCGTCCTAATCCACAGAAGCTTTCCAGTGAATTTCTCAATCTTTGGATGAGGCTGTCTGTTGTAAGGATGCTACAAAACTGCTCCAAGAGTTCCACAAATACAAGCAGTGCCTAGAAGCAGAATAAATACTTAGCATGCTGGGTAGATGCAGAGCAATCTCCATTTCCCAAATGCGCACAAAGGCTGTGCCAACTGAAACACGAAAGGATTGACTGACGTTACTGATTCATTGTAAGTTTTTCTCATTTTGTATTTTCCTCACCAATTGATTCTAACATTACAACTTCTTTTTGACTGTATTTTGTAAGATAAAGGTCCTCAGAGGCCACTGAATGCTTACTCTATCCTTAGGGAAGACTTATATTGATTCACAATGGACCTATGGGAGTGCACAGTCTCAGTATTAGAACAAAAAAAATCAAAAGTTAAAAATAGCTAAGTGTTACTTTCTTCTTTCCTCCCTTGGCCTTTCTCCTAGGTGAAAACTATGGATTTGGAAGACTTTATGGGGATAGAGAAAACCTTAGGGAAAAGAAGATTTCCCAAACCTAACATGGTTCTAAGATATCAAGGGAAAGGAACTTGAGGGCTTCGAGGTGTTTCTATATAGTC
>JADRCD010155824.1:621-13240 GCA_019843815.1 Montemys delectorum | reverse complement strand
GTACGGAGAGCAGAGAGAAGAGTCCTTGGGGTAGGTTAATCATGAGAACATGGCCATGAGGGATGGCCAATTGGGCTTCCAGGGCCCAGGTAGAAGATGACAAGTTATATCACGGAGTTATTGAATGGAATTAGAAATAGCAGAGAGGGTTGATGTTTGCCCAGCTCTACTGCTTTAAGGCTTATTGTAAATATAAAGCTTTTGTGTCTTTCACTTGGGGATTAAATGATCTGAGGTGAGGTAGAAACCCCCAATTAATGTTTAACATTACAGGATCCCTCTACCCACTGAGGCATCTTGCTGGCCCTGTGCGCAACTTCTGAAGCCTTAAACGTATACAATAATAAATGTATACACTTGAACAATAATAGAAAAAGTTACTTATGTATCTGTCTCCCTCTTACTGGATTTTATAATTTCAGCTGTTAGTGTCAGAGGGACATTTTCAGCTTTCAAGTTTTGACTTTGTATATATTTGCACAATTGAATTATTAAGTCAAAGACCTTGACAATAAAGACTGTGTTTTCCAAACCACCTTTATCAAAGATATGATATCAAAGCTACAGTATAAACTCTATGTCCTTTCTTTGTGTTGCCTTTCTAAGACAGGATCTCACTGTGAGCCATCATACCTGGCTGAGACAGGATCTCACTGTGAGCCATCATACCTGGCTGACATTTCAGTTTTTGTACCTTATCTCCCCATCATGGAATCTGTGTTTTTTATTTTTTGTTTGTTTGTTTTTTGGTTTTTTTGAGACAGGGTTTCTCTGTGTAGCCTTGGCTGTCCTGGAACTCACTCTGTAGACCAGGCTGGCCTCGAACTCAGAAATCCACCTGCCTCTGCCTCCCAAGTGCTGGGATTAAAGGCTTGCACCACCACCGCCTGGCGTTTTTGTTTTTGTTTTTTTGTTTTTTGTTTTAAGATTTATTTATTGTTATATGTAAGTATACCGTAGCTGTCCTCAGACACACCAGAAGAGGGTGTCAGATCTCATTATGGCCTGGGATTTGAACTCAGGACCTTCGGAAGAGCAGTTGGTGTTTTTACCCGCTGAGCCATCTCACCAGCCCGGAATCTATGTTTTTAATTTTGGAGGTTTTGCTAGTCAAATGTTCTTTTGTAATGGTTGCTTCTAATTACCAGAGTGACTGAACTTCCGCTGTAAGGCCTTTTCTCTTTTATTTTTTCCATTTATTTATTTATTTATTCATTCATTCCCTTTACATCCCGATTGAAGCCCCTTCATCTCCTCCCAGTCCCACCCTCACATCTCGAAGAAGTAGGAGGTCCTCTCTGGATACTAACCCACCCCAGCACCTCAAGTTACGCTAAGACTAGGTACATCCTCTCCCACTGAAGCCAGGCAGGATGGCTAGTTAGGGGAGCAGGATCCACAAGCAGGCAACAGATTCATGGACAGCGTCTGCTTCAGTTGTTGAGGGACCCATATGAAAACCAAGTGGTACCTACTTGTGGAGTTGGCTGCTAGGTGTAACCCTTGTATGCTCTTTGGTTGGTAGTTCAATCTCCGGCCTCCAAGGGTCCAGGTTAGTTGACTCTCTTGGTCTTCTTGTGGAGTTTCTATCCCTTCTCAGACTCTCAATCCTTCCCCTAATTCTTTCACAAGACTCCATGGGCTTCACCTCATGTTTGGCTGTGCATCCCTGCATCTGTTTTGGTCAGCAACTGGTGGAGCCTCTCAGAAGAGAGCCATGTCAGGCTCCTGTCTGCAAGCACAACAGAGTATGGTTAATAGTGTTAGGGACTGGTGCTTGCCCATAGAACAGATTTCAGGTTGGGTGTGTCATTGCTTAGCCGTTCTCTCAGTCGCTGCTCCTCTTCTCCTGTAGTTCTTGTAGGCAGGACACATTTTGGATGGAAGGTTTTGTGGGTGGGTTGGTGTCCCTATCCTTCCACTGGGACTCCCGCTGGCCTTTTCTATTAGACATTTCCTAATGTGTGAGCACTCATATGTAGACCTATGAGGCAGGGTCTTGTTTACATGGGGAAAGGGGCCACTGACGTGCAAATGCAGCCCCTTGCCATTCACTGAAAACCAGCAATCCATGTAGACCTTTTGTCTCCCTGCAGTGCTGCCAAGCTCCTGGACAAGAGCCCCTTCTCCGTCAATAGCCAGAACCCTCTGCTCACCTCACCAGCCAGTGTCCAGCTGGCCCAGATACAGGCTCAGCTCACCCTCCATCGGCTGAAGATGGCCCAGACTGCGGTCACCAACAACACTGCAGCCGCCACAGTCTTGAATCAAGTCCTGTCCAAAGTGGCCATGTCCCAGCCTCTCTTCAACCAGCTTCGGCATCCGCCTGTGCTCGGCACCACGCATGGCCCTACTGGGGTCTCCCAGCATGCTGCCTCCGTTCCCAGTGCTCACTTCCCCTCAACTGCAATTGCCTTTTCGCCACCAAGCCAGACAGGAGGCCCAGGGCCTTCTGTGAGCCTCCCCAGCCAGCCCCCCAATGCTATGGTAGTACATACCTTCAGTGGAGTGGTGCCTCAGACCCCTGCCCAGCCAGCTGTCATCCTTAGCATCGGGAAGGCTGGGCCTACACCAACTACTACAGGGTTCTATGAGTATGGCAAAGCCAACCCCAGCCAGGCGTATGGTGCTGAAACGGAGGGCCAGCCAGGCTTCTTGCCAGCCTCGGCCTCGGCCACAGCATCAGGCAGTGTGACCTATGAAGGGCACTATAGCCACACAGGGCAGGATGGACAAGCTGCCTTTTCTAAAGACTTCTATGGACCCAATGCCCAAGGGTCACATGTAGCAGGTGGATTTCCAGCTGATCAGGCTGGGAGCATGAAAGGAGATGTTGGTGGGCTGTTGCAAGGTACCAACAGCCAGTGGGAGAGGTCCCCTGGATTCTCTGGCCAAAACAAGCCCGATATTACAGCAGGACCCAATTTGTGGGCTCCACCTTCCAGCCAGCCTTATGAGCTATATGACCCTGAGGAGCCTACCTCAGACAGGGCCCCTCCTGCCTTTGGATCTCGGCTTAACAACAGTAAGCAGGGATTCGGCTGCTCCTGCCGGAGGACAAAGGAGGGGCAGGCCATGCTGTCCGTGAGGCCCCTGCAGGGTCATCAAGTGAATGACTTCCGAGGCTTGGCTCCACTCCACCTACCACACATCTGCAGCATCTGTGACAAGAAGGTGTTTGACTTGAAGGTGAGTACCCAAGAAGGGCTGGGACCCAAGCACGGTCCCTAGCGGCATCTAAGAGGAATTCATTTGAGGACTTTGGCACCGAACTCATCAATGCTCTTTATGAAAATCGTAGGCTGGAGACCCAAAGAAGTTTTAGAATTACATCCGGTCCTTTCTCTGCTCTGAGGTAGATAGATGAGAAAGCAGTGGCTCCCTCTTTCTCTTTGAGGATCTTTTTCTCCTCTGGACTTTCTGGAAGCTTCAATTCCTTCAAAATATATGTTGTATTAAGTTTGAAACAGGGAAAAGTGAGATTTTGGGTCACGAGCAAAAGATCAAGTCTTAGACCAGACCTAGACAAACCATTAAAGAGGACTAAAATGTGCCAAGTGGAGGGGGAGGCTTCCGAGCCTCCCGCTGCTAAGGGCCTGGCATTGCAGAGCCGGCCTAGAAGAATGTTTGCTCCGAGGTTTATTGATAAGACAGTGAGATATTTCAAAGCCACAATAAAGCATAGGTAACAGCTAGCAGACACTAAACACTTTCCATGTGCTGCTTGTGACTGTATGAGGTAGGTACTAAGGCTGGTTTCTGTTTTTGCTTTATTGTGTTTTAGAATGGCTCTGTTTAGGTCTGACTGACCTTGGGCTCATAGCTGAGGCTAGTCTCTGCCTTCCTGGGCGCTGGGGTTGTAGGCATGTGCCACCATGCCCCAATAAAGTAGATACTGTTATGTCCTTCTTTTCGCAGATAAGCCATCCCAGACCACATAGGCAGAGTGACAGAGAGGAGGTTTAGTCATAGGTGTGGCCTCCCTGAGCCAGCTGTCATGCTGGCCCTCTCCCATCCTGTCCCGGAGCACAATGCAGTTCCTCCTTTGTGGGAGTCTCGGCTCGGGTATCTTTCACGCTGCCCAGGTCATGTCTCCCAGATGTGTCTCTGTGACTTGAGTGAGACCTTTCCACACAGTGAGGACAGTGATGCTGGGTGATGCTGGAGGACTCTGTCTCACAGTCTTTTCTGAGGCTTTATAAGTCACTACACCCTAGACCAGAGAGAAGCAGGTGGAGGAAGAGCGTGAGGTCAGAGACGGGTCAAGGGTCTATGGACAGGAGACAAGGGAAACTGAGTTCAAGTCTGGGTAGCCATCCAAGATGGATACAGGGTATGCAAGTGTGGGGTTAACAAGAGAGACCAGCATTTGGGTAGCAGCACCTGGAATAAGGAGATGTGGGGAAAGAGAGATGGAGACAAGGTGTCCTGATGATCCAGCCTCAGGGTGCTCTGAGCTCCCTGCCTGGCTGGTGGTAATTGCCTTCACCCTCTGCCTCCCCATGGACTCAGTTCAATTCTGGTCCTTTCTCTGGTCTCCTAGGACTGGGAGCTACATGTGAAGGGGAAGCTGCATGCCCAGAAATGCCTGCTCTTCTCAGAAAGGTACGTGCTGTCTGGATAGCTCCTTGTGTGTGCTCAGTGGGAGTTTGCTGAGATGCGCTGGGCTGGGCTGGGCTGGGCACAGGAAAACTGCAGAGAGCCAAGCAGGGCAAGAGATCCCTGCCATCCAGAAGCCTCCACTTAATTGGGAGAACATGGGCTCAGATCCTGGTGTGATCAGAAGGCCACACCTGGGGGAGGGGTTGCATGTGTGCACATGGCTCTGGGGCACATTGCAGTGCAAATGCGACATCTGGGCAATACCTTACTGAGGTCACCTCAGGAGAGGTGTCTGTATGAGACAAGCACATTCCTATTAGACAGAACTGGTTTTAGAGGTTGAAGGCTCTACAGCTGTTGTGGACCAGGGAGTACAGGACAGTATCAACTCTGACCGGCAGAGAGGGGAGGAAGGGAGGGAGGAAGGCGGGGGAGGGAGAGGGGCAGGGAAGTTCGGAGTCCCAGATCTGATCCCTGGGCTGTTGTGGAGACTTCTTGTTGCTGCTGCTGTGGGTGTGACTGGAGCTGGTCGGGGCTTAAAGGAAGGAGTGATGCCCCAGGACCTCAGAACAAGATGCTGGTGGCCATGCTGAGAATAGATTCTGGGGAAGCAGACATTAGAGATCAGTGGGGAGCAGGGGGTCTGGTTCAAAGATGTAGAACAGAAAGCTACATGGCCTAGATTTTTGTTCACAGCAGCTTAAAAGTGAAAGCGGCTGGGAGGCCAATCAACAGAGGCAGAAAAACTAAATGTAGCAATCCACACAATTTGATGCTGCTATGCGTGATCTTAAGAAGGAAAAAAATTCTAACACATAATTTTGAGCTGTAAAATTGCACTCCAGTGAGGTGTTTTGGAGGCTGAACAGGCTGGGGCTGGTGGGGTGGGGGCTTCCTGGGCACAGTTTCTGGTTCTTAAGGTGAAGGGCTCTGTGGCTGCCTGGGAGTGATCATTGTACGTGAGCATGACCCTGTTTAGTGCCATAGAGCTGTGCCCTTAAACATGGTTAACAGTGCATTTCATGTCATAGGACCTCACCATGATTAAAAGAATCCTTACAAAGGCCTCCCTTTTCTTGTGGTAAAGTTCATTATTTTAACCATCTTAAAGCTCACAATTAAGCAGCATTTAGTATATTACACTGTGCCTGTCTCACTAAAGCCCTCCCACCATTAGCCCCTGGGGATCAGTCCGTTCTGCTTAGGGTTTGCCTTTCTATAGACATTTTATGTAAATGGAATCCTATACTATATGGCCTTTCATGTCTGTTTTTTTTTTATTATTATTATTTTCTCTCTCTCTCTCTTTTTTTTTCCCCCAGAGCTGAGGACCGAACCCAGGGCCTTGCGCTTGCTAGGCAAGCGTTCTACCACTGAGCTAAATCCCCAACCCCATGTCTGTTTTTTTAAACTTATCATATTTAGGAGACTCACCTACATCATAGTACAGAAACAGTATATTCACTTTCTTACATATCTAAGTGTGCATACAGCGTACCCACTCCTCTGTTGACCGGCACATGAGTCATTTTTGCTTTCTGCCACGGTGACCAAGGCTGCTCTGAGCAGAAACATCGTTTTTTGATTGGTTGGTTTTTTGTTTTGTTTTTGAGGATATGTTCTTCAACTTTGGGGTTGAAGGACATACAGGAGCGACTTTGGAGGTCATGTAGTCTTTTTATTTGATTTTTTGAAGAAACTAAACCCCTCCCTTTCCTTCTCTCTCCCCTCTAGTGCTGGCCTCCGGAGTATACGTGCTTCGGGAGAGGGGACACTGTCTGCCTCTGCAAACAGCACAGCTGTTTATAACCCCACTGGAAACGAGGGTGAGTGGCAGAGGTCCTCAGATGGCGGCTGGGAGCAGAATGCAGGCCTCAGGTTCATGTTCTACCCTGATAGGAGCTTCCTGAGCATGTGCAGACAGGCAGGTCCCAACACTGACAAAATTCTCTGGGGTATTTTAGACCCTCCCTGTGCCAGTTACAGTGAGCAAGGAGGAGCAATCATGCAAACACTAGTATGTATAGCAAGAGAAAACACACTGTTTTCGTCCCACGTGTCTGAATCCTGTGTTTGTGTGCATGTGTGTGTGAGTGTGCATGTGCGCAGCCTGTACACGTTGAGACAGGGCCTCTTGTTGGTCTCCAGCTCATGGATTGGGCTAGGGCAACTGGACCAGTGAGCCTCAGAGATACTCCTGTCCCTGTCTCCCCAACACTGGAATCACAAGCAAATGCTACCACACCTGCTATTTCCTGTGAGTTCTTGGAATTGAACTCAAGTCCTCAGGCCTGCAAGGCAAGCATCCACCAATCCTTCAAGCCACATCCCTAGTAATGAATCCTGAAGGTCAGGTTCGTGAATAGGTTGTTCGTTTTTTAACCTGTTATTATTCATCATTCAGATTATACCTCAAATCTTGGAACATCATATGCAGCCATTCCAACAAGGGCCTTTGCTCAATCAAACCCCCTGTTTCCTTTGGCCTCCTCTGGGACAAGTGTGAGTATGAAAGATTTTTTCCTCCGTTTTCCTCACTGTCCCCAAAGTGTTCACATCATCTCCACCTCAGAGAGATGGATGCAGAGAAGGTTGGGGTGAAGCTGGGCCTTAGGGTCAGAGGCCAGGGGGTGCCTTGTCCATCCTACTAGTACTGAAACACAGAAGGTGATGCTCTGTGTGCCTTTACTGCTGTCTGTCTGTTGTGACAGGTCTCACTGTGTGGCCCCGCTTGGCCTGGCACTTACTATGTAATCTAAGCTGGCCTCAAGCTCATGTCAATGGGCATATACCATGAGCCGTAGCTCCTAAAATCAAAGATACTTACTAACTAGCATTTCACAATGATTGAGGGGGAAAGCCACATGATTTTACGTTTTAAAAGTTCTTAGTTAAAAGCTGGGCATGGTGGCGCATGTCTTTAGTCCCAGCACTTGGGAGGCAGAGGCAAGTGGATTTCTGAGTTGGAGGCCAGCCTGGTCTACAGAGTGAGTTCCAGGACAGCCAGGGCTAGCTACACAGAGAAACCCTGTCTTGAAAAACAAAAACAAAACAAAACAAAAATTGCTTTGTGTGGTGGTGCACACCTTTAATCCTAGCATTTGGGACCCTAAAGCAGGCCTGTCCCTATGAGTGCAAGGCTAGCCGGATCTACACAGTGAGCTCCAAGCCAGTCTAAGCTACATAGTGAAACCCTGTCTTAGCATGGCCCATCCCAGATTATTTATGTCTACGTATGTGTCTCTGTCAGTGTAAGGCATGCACGTGAGGTGAGAAACGCCCACAGAGGCCAGCGGAAGGCATCAGATGAGCTGTCTGCTCTCAGTGCTGGGAACCAAACCCAGGTCCCCTGGAAGAGCTGGGACGTGCACGTAGCCACTGAGCCATCTGTTTAGCCCTTAAAATAATTTTCAATATTTTATTGTCCTGGAGCCCTTTGGCTGAGAATTTGATTCTAAAACTAGAAACAAAGAATGAAAGTGACCAGTACCACTGGGTTCTTGACTGGGTTAGTTAACTGTGTGGGGGCTGGGGGAGGCTGTACTGCTGGGTTTCTGACTAGGTTAACTGTGTGTGGAGGACGAGGAGTAGGAGTGGGGGCTGGGGAGCCGGGGGCGGGGTTGTGTGTGTGTGTGTGTGTGTGTGTGTGTGTGTGTGTGTGTGTGTCCAGAGGCCAGCTTTCAGGAGTCAGCACTCACCTTTTCCCTGTCTTGTTTCTGCTGCCTGGTACCCCAGGCTAGCTAGCCTGTGAGTTTCAGAGCCATCTCCTGACTCTACTTCTCTTGACTACAGAAGAGTTGGGAGGCAAATGCAGGCTGCCACACCAGCTTTTTGCATGGGTTCCAAGGACCAACCTTGGGTTGTCACCACAATGTTGCTAGCTGAGACATCTCTCTGGACACAGCACTGGGCCTTATTTTCTGTTCTTCATTCACTTTCTCTGTAATTAGCCCTTTAATACTTGAAAGGCTTAAGGATTCAGCTTCCTTTTTCTGTAATTGTGACATCCTCTCTCAGCTTCTGGTGTTTTTCTGTTATTGCCCTTGTGCCTGCCATCAAAACCTGCTGAAAAACAAATGCACCCGGCCAAGCTCTACCCGAGGCGTCCGGTGAGCGGTTCAGCTGTTGCCTCTGCTTTTCCAATCTGTCCTGAGAGCAGCTGTGGCCTCCTCCTCTCTCCTCTCACTAGCTCTCCTGGGCAGGCCTCCATGTGCTGCCTCCTCCGTGTGTTGTGCATCTCTACAAAACACCAGAAAAGCAAGCTGGGCAGTGCAGACTCGGAGATAAGTGACAGTCATGGCCAAGCAGGAGGCCTACCTGACAGTCATGGCCAAGCAGAAGGCCTACCTGACCCAGGTTTCTGTTTCCCCACGTCTGCTTATTCATGGTGTGGAGTAGAAGTCCGTTAGGGAAGAGGGTTGATCTGGAAGTTCACACTTTAGTCAAAGTTACTTTTGTGGTGTCTACCACTCACTCTTACCCGGGCTGGGGGGTGGGGTGGGGCCTGTGTGACAGGTAGTCTGGGGTCAGAGACTGCCCACTGACTTCTCCTTGAGCTTTGGGTACAATGAGAGCTGGTATCATTTGAGCCCATTAGGGGGCGATTAGAAAAGGCTATGAGAGCCATGGGCAGGGCTGTTCTGGATTTGTCACACACATCAGTCCTGACCTCCAGCGCTGACCACTGAGCCTGTAGCCTTGGAGTCAGAGATCTAAATTCAGGCCTTGGTGCTGGAGCTGACAGCTGTGTGGCTGGCCGCAGACAGGTCATTTTACTTCTCTAAAACTCCACTCCTTTATGGACAGACGCATGGACAGTACGTTTCCAAATGATAAGTTTGAGCGGTAGAAGACATTCTAAGTTTTCAGATGATTTGTAACTTCTTTGTATTATGCCTTATCTCTTGGCATGGCACACATGACCTCCTAGCTCAGTACCCAAAGCAGAGGTTATCTCACAGTGTGGGGCAGACTACCGAATGTCTATCACCTAATGGATGCTGTATGTGACAGCGCTTTGCACACTGTCCTAACTAGTTAGGACGTACAGAACAAACAACAGTTGTTACTGGGTAAATAGGTCCTTCTACCTAGAAGGCTGGGAAAACCACTTTGTGCTAGCTGCGACTTGCCCAGGTCTCTGTGCTAATGTTCTCCTTACACTGGTCTGCTTGCTGTATCTGCTTCTCTCGGGGTGATCTGAGGTTCTCATGGAGGCACCGTACAAGTCAGGCAAACACGAGCCATGTGATGATGTGCAGGGAGGATGCCTCTGACGTTCTGTGTTAATCCAAACAAGTCTCTGAGTACCACTTCTCCTAAGTGGCCAGAGGTAGGAAGCTTATAAAACATTATGCTTTCTGCATAGACAGCTGGCAGAAGGTGGAGATCCCAGATGCCACCAACTACAGCTAACATTTCTGTTGTGTTTAATCTGTTCTTAGCCTTTCTGCAACATATTAGCTCATTTAGTCTTCCACACAACCCTGTACCTGGGTATTATTACTACCCTTATTGGGGCCAAGAGAGCCTTGGTACCTTTCCTGAGGTAACAGTGCTGGAAAATGGAGGTGGTTTAAGACCCAAGCAGCCTGGATATGGGAGCCCCACACCTGGCCCTGGAGCCACAGAGCCCTCTGCTTCCAGGTTCTCAGAGGACTTCTCCTTGCAGGGATTCTTTTCCTTAGTAAGTTTTCCTTCCTTCTCCCTACACTCCACCCCTCTGCTCCTCAGGAGGAGGGTGGGAGGAGAGAGAAGAGGAGTGGGAGGAAGAAGAGCAGAGTCAACCTTGACATGACAAAGAAACCTACCTAGCCATGGGCAGCCATACAGCAAGGTAAAGACTGCAGTCCTGTGGGACACTTGCATTCTTATGCACTGCAGCCCATCTCCCAAGAAGGGCGCAGGCATCCCGAGTGCTTCTTGTAGATCCCACAGGAGGGGAGAAGCTTCATTTGACTGGCTTTATCATTATAAGCTTTATGATGTCATGCTGGTCACGTGAACCTCCTCGAGGATATATGAGGAGTCAGGGACTCCCACCAGTTCCTACACTACAGTGTGCTATCATTCAGTGGAGCTCTTCTGTCTAGTGTTGGTGAGCAGTTGGCCCGTTCTGGTGACTGGAATCAAAGGCAGGCATGCATCTCTCATGGGGAAACCTGAAATGTAAAAATGCTGACATTAGAAGACGAGCTGAGCCTGCTGAGGAGCTGAGCTGCCATTGAAAACTATTTCACAGGCTCTGTGAAGGTTCAGGGCAGCCCCTCAGGGCTATCATGGACTTCTGTCCCCTGCTTACAGAGACCTCCAAAGACAATGGGCTATGATGCATTTCTCTCTGCAATCATGCCTTGGGCTCATACCAGGGTCTTTTCTTTCTGAGTCCATTTACGCAAGTCTTTCCAGGAACACACCCTATTGAGCAAGCCCAGACTTAACCAAGACTCTGTCCCAGCGGGAGCACTATTGTTTGTGGACCACCACCACCAAAAACCCAGTGCTACTCTGAAAGCTCCTTTTCTAAGCAGGAGGACAACGTGACACAGAAGCTGGAGGAGGGAGAGTGCAAAACACACCCAAAGTGCCACAAAATCTAAAACTGCCGCAGGAGCCGGCTGCTGCAGCAGTGATCTGGCAGCAGCTGGGCTGAATCTAAACTGGCCTTGTCTCCGCTTGAGTCAGAGTCTCTCTTCCCCATGTTTACTTTGATAGAGATGGGACCTTGGAGAGACAGTTACCCATCATGTTTGTTAGTGGCATGTGATTTGTGTGTCCCCAGCCTCTGTCATTCTATTCAGGGTCCCCAGGGATGGGTGTTGCTTTTCACTTAGGCTGAGCTATTTGACAGAGCCATGGCTTCTCCTTGGCTGTCTGAGTCGTCATAAACAGAGTAATCAGGTTTCTACAAGGGCCGTCCAGACTCCCTGGGCTGTAAATAGGCTTCTCACACCCGCTAAAGACATATTTTGTCTGGGTGTAGCTGTAAGGCCATCCTGCAGGGTTCATAGCCATAGACATCATTTTAATTTTGCTTTCTTACTGATACCCTGCATCCCATAAATCAGGAAACCAAGGCTGAGGAAAGCAGTTTGTTTGTAGAAGACCAGAGGCATAGACTGTCTCTCAGACTGCTGGTATTTCTAGAACATTTATCTGTCCTATGAGGCCTTCTGAATTCATGGCTCAGAGCTTGACTGTCTCCTGACATCTCTGTGCATGAGGATCTGTGTGGCCCACACTAACTGTCCCCTTCCTGTTTCTATCCTAGCTCTGTCATTGCTGTCCCCTCAGCCCAGGCCACCAGCCTGCATTTTCAAAGACTGATAGAAAAAAGACAAGAGAACTCAGTGGGCTTTATTTTCTGAATCTTAAAATTTTCTTTTAATAAATCTTTATTTTTTTCTTGTTACAAAAGTAATATACCATGATGTAGAAAGAATTCTACCATATATATATATTTTTTGTACTGGCTAGTTTTGTGTGTCAACTTGACACAGGCTGGAGTTATCACAGAGAGCTTCAGTTGGGGAAGTGCCTCCATGAGATCCAGCTGTGGGGCATTTTCTCAATTAGTGATCAAGGGGGTAGGGCCCCTTGTGGGTAGTGCCATCCCTGAGCTGGAAGTCTTGGGTTCTATAAGAGAGCAGGCTGAGCAAGCCAGGAGAAGCAAGCCAGTAAGGAACATCTCTCCATGGCCTCTGCATCAGCTCCTGCTTCCTGACCTGCTTGAGTTCCAGTCCTGACTTCCTCTGGTGATCAACAGCAATGTGGAAGTAAGCCAAATAAACCCTTTCCTCCCCAACTTGCTTCATGGTCATGATGTTTGTGCAGGAATAGAAACCCTGACTAAGACAAATTGGTACCAGAAGTGGGGTATTCCTGTGACAACCTGACCATGTTTTGGGGAGGATTGTGGAAGGACTTTGGAACTTTGAGCTAGAAGAGCCACTGATTGTTAAGAACTCTGTGGGATATTCTGTAGGAGCTTGGAAGATCATGTTGAGAACAGTGCAGA
>JADRCD010155814.1:0-11148 GCA_019843815.1 Montemys delectorum | reverse complement strand
AAAAAAGCAGGTGGAAAGGCTCTCTTTGATGTTAGACAACATTCTGGGCACTGGGCACTGGAGCAGAGGCGCTCACGCAGTAGAAGGTGCTCCATTCTGGAAGTCATTCACGGCTGTGTGACCCTAAGAAAATTTCTGCTCCTATGCCTCTCTTTCTTTCTCTCTTGTTTTCCAATCTGAAACATCAAAAGCTTAAACCTGCAAGCTCTAAGTTTTTACCCAAAGCAAGAGTCTCTGGACCCAAAAGTTTCACTGGTTGCCTACACATCTAGAGTGGTCCTGTGTAACAGCCTCACTCTCTGTTATATGGTATCCTGAGAGTACACCATTTGGACAGAGAGCCTTCAACTTTGAATCATAGTCCCATAGAAATGTGATCTTGAGGGTATCACAATGTCGATGAAGTCCTTTTGCAGTTAGAGAATGTAGGCTTAAAAGTAAGAAACTAATGATCACTCCTCAGACACACAGGAATCAGTATAATAGGAACTGTGTCACAACTGCCATACCTGTGATCCATGCTTGATATCTTGATGATTGAGTATATCACTGCTTGTCATAAGTGCATAAAGGGGCAAGAATAGGTTCCTATAGTAAAAAAAAAACAAAAACATACAGACTTTTCTGTCAGGACCACTCCTCTTGTCCGTTTTCTTTGTAGAGGTGTCTTTATCCCTGGAATTCTTTCCGTCTTCTTTATGTGTTTTTTTTCCTTCGAATTCTATCCACAATGTCTTCATTAAAATCAAGTGCTGTAGAAATATTTTTGTGCACTTTATCCTACAGTTTTAGTTCTTATGTGTAAGGATTTCACCCATGTGGAAACAATTTTTGTATGAAGTATGATATCAATTTTAGCTTCATCATTCTGTGCATGGATACCAAATTTCCCCAGTAGTGTTTATTGAAATAATGACCTCTGTCCTTTCCTCATTTCTTGTTTTTGGCACCATTGTTGAAAATCAGTTGATTGGAATCATTGGTAAAAAGTATAGACTAAACATTTTGGATAACCACATGAAGGTTCCTCAAAGACTAAAATAGAACTGCCATGTGTTCCAAAAAGTGTATCCGAGTGTGTGTGTGTGTGTGTGTGTGTGTGTGTGTGTGTGTGTGAGTGTGTGTATGTCAAAGAAGTATCTATACTCTTATATTCACTCAGCACCATTCAGGTATTCATGTCACCAATGGGTAAAGAATAGAAAATATGGGATATATATTCACATGCACATATACAATAACAGGATACAGCAACACAATACAGCCTTTAAAAAGAAGGCGATTCTGTTATCTGTGACAACACTGACAGAATTGGAAGAGATTGAACTAAGTGAAATAAGCCAAGCATACAAATACAAGACCCATACGATCTTCTTTGTACGTAGAATCTGAAAAAAATTGAACTCATAGAAAACAAAAGGTAAGAAAATGACTATTAGAATTGGCAAGGAAAGTAGGGAGGGAGAGAGGGAGGGTACGGACAGAAAGCAGACCTGAGAACTGAACCTCTGTCCTGAACCACTGTCACAGTTTCAGCTTCTGTGTTTCAAAACTGGTCAAGTACATTTTTTTTTGTTGTTCCTACTGAAAATATAATAAATTGGAAAGTTAATGAATACGTTAATGAAAGTAATTATCTCTTCACAAGATCAAATCATCACATCCATGAAAAGAAATAAGAAAAAAAAAACATAACAACGCCAATAAGAAAAATTAACTTGAGCATTTCCTTTCTATAATGTGATAAGGTAATGTTATAAATATATTTGAATTTTATTTTCCTAGTAATAATAGGAGGCTACATAGTAAGCCACATTTACATAACCAACTAGCACAGATTGTGGTCACGATCCCATTGTACAGGCTCTGAGGTTCTGAGTAGCCACACAGTTTATACAGTTCCTGATGTAGGAACTGGGATTGGACAGTCCTGTGAAGCTCTGATGCTATACATATTCTTCACAGTGTCACATGATGCTTTCTTCTCTACAAATGGGCTCACATTTTTCTTGTAGAGCATGTATATGTCGCAACCCAGGCTATTTGTCCTGAAATGAAATAAAAACATGACGATGCTCATTCCCCCTTGAGTTGCCTCCTTGTCCCTAGGAGTTGTTCCTATTCCTGG
This sequence comes from Montemys delectorum, assembly GCA_019843815.1. Lineage (NCBI taxonomy): Eukaryota > Metazoa > Chordata > Mammalia > Rodentia > Muridae > Montemys > Montemys delectorum. The sequence goes on along the minus strand of JADRCD010155814.1, from coordinate 9,020 downwards.
TGAGGTAAGTCTTCAGTTAGAAAGGTTTTGGAGGTAGGGCTGCCCCTCTAGGAAGCCCAGTTCACATGCATGCACTTACCTGTGGTTTGAAACACATGGCTTTCTATGGTACTGTGTCTGGAACACTGGATATTCTTGAGCTACCAGGCTTTGCTCCTTTTCTGATGCATCTAAATGAGAATATGTAGAGGAAGCCAAGCACACAGCATAACTCAGGGCTAGCAACCCAGCAGCCCACCACTTCTGCTGGTGAGCTGCATTCCTAATGATTTTCTTCAAATAATGCAAACACTATTTTTTCCTGAGAAAATGAAATACGAGAGCTCCATGTTCCACAGATGATAGGGAAGACTCATAAAGTATTTTAATCTTTCCTTGTCAGGCTTCAGAAATGCGGACAGCCTTGTCCTCATTTTCTTTATGCCCTGGACTTCTAATTGAGGGAGCTGGCATCAATTATGCATGTGAGTACTCCTGGGGAGGGAGTGTGGATAAATATTTGGGGTGTCGTTAGCCAGACATCACTTCATCTTTGTGTCACCGTAATTCCCCATATCGTACAGCTTTAGATTGGAACATATGGCACTAAGGTAGGTAATGAGAACAACAATTTTCCAAAACAACATTATAACTTTTCCCTCTTTATGGTCACATTTAGTTACAGTACATGCTACCATTCAGGCACAGAGCTTTATGAAAGCAAGTCTCCAAGAAAAGAGAATTCAGGGCAGAAACCTAGGGTGGTCAATGGTCTGGGGATAGAGCAACCTTACAGGTGAGAATTTGGTGGTGTGGGTCAGTTGGTTTTATTTCTATAATAATCCCATTTTCACAGGGGCCTGGAAGAGCAAGCTTTCATCAATTGTTAAGTTTGGTCTGTGAGTTACTGGCTTTTCCTGCCTTCTCTGAGGGCACACTGAAGATGGCCAAGGTTGAGACAGGTGGAGGTCATGGTGCAATGTCCAAGAGTAATCACTCAAGTGCATTTGACATGTCTACTTGGGAGTACATATGGAATATCCATTCCCCTTTAATACCCACAGCGAGTCTCGGGCAGATGCTGCTAATGCAATAGGTGAGTTTAACAATGATGCCAGTTCACATTAGGTACCTCCGTGGAGGAACCTGAAACTATTAACATAGAATCCACAACAGGAGTTGCCCTGTTCTGTTCCTATCACCACAGTGGGACAGTCAACCAGCAGCTGAGCAAAGAAAGTCTTACCCCGTGCTATCAAGATGAATACAGATTTTATTTCAGTACAAATCCGGTGCTATGCAGTGCATTCTGGGAAATCATGCTAGCTAGTCAGGAAAGCTTGGTTTTGAAAGGAAAATAATGGGGGTGGAGCAAGAATTAAGCAAACAAATAACAAAGTGAAAAGGTGCAGCAGAGTGACAAGAGAAGGAAGGAAGGGAAATTTAACAGCTGTTTTAGGTGAGTGACATTACTTCAATCTGCACAAGACTGGGGCAGGAATAATGCAAACAAGCACATGTACACAAGCTTAGTAATTAGCCTACATATAAGCATGGGAAAGTTGGCAATCAGAACACTTTAGAATGTAGTGGAAGAATATTTCCTGGGATAGAAACCGTCAGTGTGGCATTGCAGACAGATCTAGACAGGAAGACAAGATTTCAGTGGACAGAGGGAGAGACAGGCAGATAGATATGCCATTGTAGGAAACAGCCTGGGTGATGCCCAGAAGGAGCAGAGTCTCAAATGTCTAGGGAGCAGCAGCCCCATAGTACTTTTAGGCTTTTAGAGATGAGTGGTGTACAAGTTGAGGTTTCTCAGGATTATCAAGGAAAGTACTAGTATTTAAATTCAAGAACATATAGAGAAATGTATAAAGTATGCAATTATTGTGAGTGGAGCACTTGATCAGAGAAGTTTAACACTCTCAGCTTCTCATTTTAGATAGAGTTCTTAGAGATGACAATGGATAGTTCAGTGTTATGGAGAGGCTAAGGAGATAACGTGTTCGATGTGCACACCCAATCTAGTTGCTCAGAATCCCATAATAAATGCCACCTGCCAGTCACTATCATATGAAAGCATTACAGTAAAATAAATCTCATTTACCTTTCCCTGAAACATTTCATGTCTCACAAAGACAGAAACTAGGCCTATCTTCCTTCCTTCCTTCCTTCCTTCCTTCCTTCCTTCCTTCCTTCCTTCCTTCCTTCCTTCCCTTCTTCTTCTTCTTCTTCTTCTTCTTCTTCTTCTTCTTCTTCTTCTTTTCTCTCTCTCTCTCTCTCTCTTTCTTTCTTTCTCCTTCTCTTTCTTTCTTTCTTTCTTTCTTTCTTTCTTTCTTTCTTTCTTTCTTTTTTCCTTTCTTTCTTTTTAAATAATCATCTCTACACGGTGCTACTATAGTATCTGGCACTTAGAGGAAATGTGATCAGTATTTGTAGAACATAGTAAATAAGGAATGGAAGATTTGGAAGCTGGAGAGATGGATCAGTGATTTGGAACACTATCTACTCTTTCACAGGACCTGAGGTTTGTTATAAGCACTCACACAGTGGCTCATGCTGGTCTATGTGAGCATTAAATGAGATGGAATTTGTATCTCATTTTAAAAAAATATTTTTATCTGCACATCACTAAGAAGAGAAGCAGAAGTTCTTTTCCAATGAATAGATCCAGGAAATTCATCACCACAGGAAGCACAGTGCCGGGTGCCCTGTGCAGAGGCAGAAGCCAAAGGAACCAACGCAAAGCAATGTAAGGTGTTAGAAGAGGCAAGTGTGGCCAAACAGAGCATGGTATTCTCCTTCTTCTAGAAGTACTTAGTTTAAATGGAACCAAGCAATGGACAAATGGTCTGGAAGATAAGTTATTATTCTAGCAGGGTTGGCAACAAGAGGCAAAATGGGAGAAGAGAGAGTTCCATTCTTGAAGCCTGCTCTTCCTGGGCAGCTGCTGGCACACAGCTGTTTCTCACTCTACATGTGCCAGGGAGCAATCCAAGCCCTCTGCAGTTCTGTCTCTCCAACACCACAGTCCCAAATCTGCAGAAATCAAAGTTTCTTGAGGTACAGCAGATCCCAGGTCCAAGCTTCAGGCCTCACTCCCTCTGCCCTCCCACCTTCTCCCTGGTGAATGGACTACCGAGACTTCTCATTCACAGTCCATTGTTTGAAAGTTTGTGTCATACACGTTATTGATCCTGCCTCCTGTTCCCAAACAGAATCTAGATGTTGAAGCACTCCCTTAATCAAAAGTAAATTATGTACAGGCCACGAAGGTCAGTTCAACCAGCCTCGAAAAAAAGGCAATCCATCATTTACTCCTAAATGTCAGTGGTATCTGGGAGTCGATACAGGCGCCAATGTGGATTATGTTTATTATTTTTCTGTAAATATCAATGTTGAGAAATTGTTGGGGGAGCACATAGGTACCTTGGGAAATCAGAATATCATCTGGGGATGTGGTTGGATGGTAGAATCAGAAAATAACTGGTGTACATGGTAGGATGGTGGAATCCAAAACTAATCTGGGTATGTGGCAGGATGGTGAGATCTGATCCTAACCAGGATACATAGTTAAGTGGTCAAGGCTATCTGTTTTATTTACTATTCTATTGCCATGAGGAGACATCATGATCAAAGGTAACTTTGGACATTTAATTGGGGGATTACTTACAATTTCAGAAGGAAGTCCATGATCATGGTAGGAAACGTGGATAGAGGCTGGAGAAGTAGCTAAGAGCTCACATCTGTTCCAAAAGTTGCAGGGAGACAAAGGGTGAAGTGAAAGAAACTAGGCCTGGCATGAGCTTTTGAAACCTTAATGCTGACATCTAATAACACACCTACTCCAATAAGGCCACACCTACTCCATCAAGGTCACACCATTTAATCTTTCCCAAATAGTTCTACTAGCTGAAGATCAAGTATTCAAACACATGAGCCTGTAGGGGTCATTCTCATTCAAACTACCATACTGTCCTTCAGAAGTCCAGTAAGCAATTGGATATGCAATACAAAAAGAATTAGTGATTAAGGGCAGGGAAGTCAATTGAAAGGCCCAAGGCACATGGGTAGATACCCAAGATATATGGGCAGATGACCATGATACACTAGGTCTAGGCTAGGATTGGCTGCGGTAACAAATGACCCACAAATCTCTGAGGCTTAAAGAGAGATGTTATTTTTACAGTTGTTTAGGTTGAATGTTTTTGTTTTGTTTGTGTTTTGGGAGAATTAGGTTGTGAAAAAATCCACTATGTAGCTCAGATTGATCTCAAACTTGTGATCCCGCCTCAACTGGGATTACTGAGGTGTACACCTAGTAATCTAGGTAGCCTGGGTGGCCTAGCTAAGACAGTCTTTGCTTCCTTCCATGCTTCTTGTCCAATCTGGATTAAGGAGTGGGATGTTTTGTCAGTCATGTGCTTGCCTTTCCTCTTAAACAGGTGATGCTTCACTCAAGCTAGTCAAACAGTATGATCTTACAGTGGTGAGGAGGAGGAAACCACACACAGTTATCAAGTATCACCCCTAGTTCTCACAGAGCCCTAGGTTTTGGGGTGAATTAAAAAGAGCATGTTAATGTAAAGGATAGCGACTGACACATGGCAAAAAGTCACTCAACAATATCTGCCGGCATCTTCTCAGCGCTTTGCCAGCTCTGAAGGGTGGATTTGATCTTGAGAGAAGATATGGTGCCACTGTTGGTCAGATGTAGGAGGGTGACTGCCGTGACCGTCTCAGCCAGCAAGAAGGACGCAACTCGAGAGCTCTTCTTTAAGCAGTTTATTCAGGAACCTTGAACAATCTTCTATCTTCTGACTATCTTCTGACTATCTTCTGACTATCTTCTGACTATCTTCTGACCCCGAGGGGAACACCCCAGGCCCTTAAATGCTCTACGCCAAGCCTATCACACGAGGCCACGCGGAATGTGCAGATAGGACGTCAAGTGCGGAAGCAAACCAAGCCAACAAGCACAGCCAAATAAGGAGTTGTTTATCACTCTAGCGCCCCAGCAAGGAGCGGAAGCCAGTGCCATCTTAGGGCGCGGTTCAGACAGCTCTCTACAGGTTACTATATACTGAGTGAACTTTTAAGTGTCAAATGTTATGAGTCGAGGGAGGTAAAAACACCCTCCTGGAGGTTGTGAGAATATTTCCTTCAAATGGCTATAAAGACAGTATATGTCTACAGACTCTCATGGGACTTTGCAGTTCTGGATAAAAGAGAAAAACCCCTGGGCAGTGAAACAGGTAAATCCAAGCCACCTACTGTAAAAATCTCTAGGTAAAGCTGTGGCCACCTAAAATTGAGTATCCAGAATCGCTGCTGCCTCCTTCCCCAGAAGTCTCATCCGTCTCTTTGCACCTTCATCTCCATAGGCAAATTTGTGGGTTTCCTGTTCTAGATGGGGTAACATGAGATCCCACACCTGGGGCCGTTACATATGTTATCAGAAACCTTGCCTTCTCATTTGTAAAACAGACACATTCAAATCCAGCACCTATTAGGTCTCTGTTCAAACCAAGCTTTCGGCTTTCTGAAGAAATCCAGCCATGAACAACAGTTACTCTCCTGTGTACAAGATAACTCTAATCAGAGGATATCAGAATTTTTAAACCCATTTGTGCATTTTTGGGTTTTATAGGATTAATTCTACAAAGTGCTAGAATAGAAAGGGAAAAATAAAAATAGAATGCATGTGAATTATGGGAATTATTTTCATATATTTGAAATAATTAAAAGAGGTGAACTCTACTCAGATTTTGCATTTCGACATCTGGAAAATTCTCTTAAATCCCTCAGAGCACTCTCCTCTATCTTGGTAGAAGGGACAAAGGGAAAGGTACAAGTTTGCTTGACAGCAATGGTGACCATTAGCACCTAGCTCCATATCATGGTCAGGGTCCCCAACACTGAGAAGAGTAGATAACCCAAATATGTGTTCTGAGAAAGTCTGTAAGACAAACACAAGCCTACCAGAGGGAAAAATGGTCCCACTCTAGATTCCATTCATAGCCACTTCCAACCTTACTCTTCTCTAAGTACTTTTCCTTATATATGTCTCCATATTTCTCTCTCCCCATCAGTCATCACCGATAAAACACTAGTGTACACATAACCCTAGTACAGGAACCCCCTGAGGTTGTAATAATCTCTTTCTCACCTAGTGTCCAGTCTTAAAGGTCAAGTCCTTACAGGGAACTTCTCTATAGTTATGCAAGAAGCTTTGGCCTTCTCAATTCTGTAGGTTTGAGCCAGGACTGGGGAGGGCTCGTTTACCTGCCCTCCTTTGTTAAGAAAAATATTAATTTATAAAAGTTCACAAAAAGTGTTTAGTCCCACTTGTGAGTTCCCAAAAGAAATTGCATGATGTTTCCAGAGAGTCTGGCGTTAGGGAAATTTTAGAACCAGGCACTGTTCACTGCAGTTCAGAGACTATGATAAGTTATATCTGTTTTCTCAGTTTCAATTTCTTACTTCTGACTTGGATGAAAATGATAGTAACTCTTTCCAAGACCTCTTTAACACAAAGCTTATGCTTAGATCCATGCTTGTTAAACAAATCTTTGTCCAGTGCTGCTCATATTGACAACCCACATATTTTCACTTGCTGAAAAACTCAACAAAGAAGATGGAAAATCTATTCTTGTTTCATTTTCCTCTTGCAAATTAAGAGGTATTGTTCATTATTATGATTGTTTTTAACAGAATACTAGATAAGACTGGAGAGGTGACTCAAAGTTCTTGCTGCTCTCACAGAGAGTCTGTGAGTCTGTGAACTAGGACCCACATTTGGCAGCTCACACTGCCTATAACTCTGGCTACAGTAGCATCCAATGACTGTCTCCATGAGCACCTGTATGTATGTGTCTACACATATATAAATACATCGTATGCATATATATATATATATATATTCCAACACACATCTACAGAATTAAAAATAAATTTTAAAAACATGATATGCTAAACACAAGTGTGTCAGGAGTTTATCTAGAAGTTTTCCTCCTACTAATCAATATTAGAAAAATGATTATATTTTCTGAATTACAACCAAATACAGAACCTTCAGTTAGAGCAGGAAATAGAAGGTTGAACAGACTTGGTTTCCACCTTGAAATTATAACAGATCAGGTCCCAAGGCTTTCTAGGATGACAGGACTCGTAGATATAAGACACAGGCATATGTTAGGCACAGCATACCCTCCTTGCTGTTCTCAGTGCTTCTCTTCCGTCACAGATGGACTTTTATCACAGTTGTTCTCTATGCAAAAAAAAAAAATATGCCACCTTTGGGTTCATCCGAGAGTGCAGGAGGTGCAACTGAAAATCAGCGGAATAGAACAAATAAATAGACTGACTGAAGGGTCCTTGCAAAAGCCCCCACAAGTAGTTCTCATGCTGTGTATCTGATGACGCCGTGTACCTCTGTGATGCAGATCCTATGAGCACAGAGGATGTCACTGCCCAAGATGCCACAGTTGATATGGAAATCGCCCTGCTAGACTTCCTTCCAGACTCAGGGTAGCTCCTTACATGGCCGGCTGGAGCACTGCTAGAATGCTAAAGAGAGGTTACTGGCTGAGGAATTAGACACCTGATTTTTGTGTAATAATTGGTGACAGACATTTTTCCTCACGCTGCTCTCCTTTTGAGGAATTCAGATAAACAAGTTAGTTACCTTGCTTCCAGGTGCTTCATGGGGTTCCACTGCATCTCTGAGCCCTACAATGGAACGAAGAAAATGTCAATGTACCAAGATAAGCAAGAAAGGGTGGTGCCTCTCGTTTTTTATGTGAATTTCTTCAAGTCCAGAGTACTTCTGATCCTTGAATAGGGCTTCTGTCGCTGTGGAGGAGATGGGAGTCCAGGTTTCTTCCACACTGACTACATGCCCTTTGAGAAGCTTCCTCTGGAAGGATCCAGATGTTCTGTGGCAGCAGAAGTTTTTCAAGGGACATGCCATCTAGCGGCCGCCATAGTGAAGTGCAGCCTGCCGCTCAGCAGGCCCGTTGCTAAGGGCAGCAGCTGCAGCAGTTCATCTCCCTGTCTGAGGCAGAGAATCATGGGATGTTTACACTGAGAGCGACCTCCAGAGATTTCCTGTCAAGACATCTGCCTCCAACCAGCACGAACAATATGTCTTATGCTTATAGTGCTGTAAAAAACAGTTACAAATAGTGCTACATTTTAATTCTCACACCAACCCCGTGAAAGTTGATGTAATCATTATTTCCGTTTTAAAGATGAATCTACGATCACTCACAACTTAAGTTTCTCGAGCAAAAATCACAGTATCTCCTCTTCAAGTCAACCATTTGCTGACTTTAGGAAAATATGTGCACATTTAGAGATTTAAAAGGGACTTATCCACTCCATCCCACATCTGAGTTTTTGCTGGAAAATCAGGCCAGTGTTTGGAGTTGAATTTACATAAATAGCTTTGAGTTATGAGCAAATTTATTCTACCTAAAAATTTATCTCCAAATTTCTCTGTCAATGGACAAATCAAAGCATCTTGGTGAAGGGGTCAGGAAGAATTGCCATGGGCCAACTGTGGAAGGGAGGGGCTGAGTCCAGCAGCTGGGTTGGTGAGGCACCTGGGAATACAGGTGAGGAGAGGGTATCAGAACAGGACTTGTAAGAAGAAATTAAGCCAGATATAATGGCAATATGAAATCACTGGGCATATCTAAAGTGCCCGCTTTAAATATTCAGCAGCCTTTGGGGAAGGAAATGAATTAGCCAACAGGGCCATCAGACAGACAGCCGAATGAAAAGAGTATTTGAAAGTAGGGGAGGGGGATCCACCATTTACTTACTCAGCAACCATTAGAGACTAGTTCCTCACAGAGGTTGAAAGCTCTGTGTCTGAATCCTCTGACCTATTCTCATGTGCATATGTTTAAGCATGTTTGTGTGTATGCATGGGGTGGGTGCATGTCCACATGTATAGACATATGTGTGGAGGCCAAATGCCCTGTATCTTTCTCAGGGGCTGTTTACCTTGTATTTTGAGAAAAATGTTTTTT
>JADRCD010155810.1:16184-29462 GCA_019843815.1 Montemys delectorum | reverse complement strand
TTTTTTTTTTTTGAGGGGATCCTGGGAAAGGAAAAATTTACATGTAAATTAAGAAAATATCTAATAAAAAAAAAAAAAAGTGTTCTTGCTGTTGTTCTAAAAGACTTGGATTCATTTCCCAGCACCCATATCAGGCAGCTCATAACAATCTGTTATTCTAGCTCATGAGAGAAATCTTTGGCCTACAGAAGCATTTGCACTTATATACAAATGCCCGCATGCGCACACATTTACACATAATTAAAAATAATAAAAATACATCTTTAAAAGAAAAATAGATGGAGCTGGAAAACATTAGCAACATACCCAGGCTCACAAAGACAAACATATGCTCACTTTCAAATGCAGATCCAACACTCTAACTGGTAAATGTGTGTATCAAGTGGGAGAAAATGTGGGTGAAGGTCAGAAGACTAGAAGAAGCCCATGGTCTATATTTTTTTAAAAAGGATATTCTATGGAAGGAGCATGGAATACAATAGGGTGGAAAGAAAAGAGGGATATTGGAGTGAGAGGGCACAGTGGGAAAGCAGGGCTTGGGAGATGAGGGAGAAGCAGGTGGATAGTGGGAATCACCTAAGTGAAATATGTGTGAAAAATCCCATGTGGACTCTTGGTGTATGAAGCACACATCACTTCAGAGAGTCATGGATTTTAAGGGCTTTATGCTTTGAAAGAACAGTAGCATCTTAAAAAGTGGAAAACAAATCATCACCATCATCTCCGGTGCCTGTGATGACTGTGCCAAGGGTGTTGTCCTTTCCCTAAGGCCGTGCTATCTTTGGCAAAGCCTTCAGCACATGACCTTTCTAAATTAAAGTTTTCCCCCAGTGAAGGACTTATGAGAGTAACTTAACAGTTAGGAATGAACAGATAGGTTTCTTCCCTACTGAGTGAGTCAGACATATCCTATCCAAACCCAGTATGTGGGCTGCTCCCTTGGTTATCCAATAACCACATCTTACTTCTTCTCTTCATCCATTCCCTTTTGCCTAGGGAATGTGAAAAAGCAAGTTGTTTCTTACTTGGTTTTGGTCATGTCTCCAAGAAACATCATCACAAATAGAATGGGCAAAAAGCCAAGGCCAGAGGCACTTCATCTTGCCCTCTGACATTTCCTGTGCCATAGGCAATGAGCTTGCAGGTGTGGCTACAGCTGGGATCATCAACCAAAATATGAAAAACCCATCCTATCTGGGGAGACTTCCAACGGCTATTTGGAATTATTTACAGAAGAGTGTAATCTTAAATGATTTATTGCTCTATAAAAGCAATATGGCTAAACTGGGTAAATTGGTCCATTGGTAAAGGCCGGACGTTCCCTTTTCATTCTTTCCAACTTGAACATCAGCAATGAAATTGAGAAAATATTTGATTATCCATCAAGAGAAGTCCCTGATGTGAATTTTTCATAGACCAAAGGTTCTTGACCATGTAGAAGAAGAATTGGTTTAGTGTCTCGGGATCATTAGGGCTGGGTGGAATTCAGACAGATCAAGTTAAATATGGATTTTTGCCATTGTTGGTGACTGTGAGTTGAAGAAAGTAAACACACACACACACACACCACACCACACCACAAAAAAACCTTCCCAGACTCCAGTTTGCACATGAGTGTTTAAAAATTATTATTTTTATCACTAGAGATGGTTGTTGAGACACTGGGGTTGCTGTAACTGTCTGTCTCAGATTCCAAGAAAAAGATGTATGTCCTCCCATGGGATGACCACTGCAGAATGGTTAGAGGTTTTTTCAGAAGGTCATATTCAGTCATAAATTCTCCTGAGGAGGAATACCGGACTGCCAGAGAGAAAGATTTTCAAGGCATCTAATGACCAGAGCACAGAGCCAGGCCTAAGACCTTCTTCTGTCTCCTTTACACCAGGGCAGTCCTCCTTCCTGATACAGGACCTGGTTTGCTAAGCCCTTCTACTCTCCCTGAGAGATGGACTCTTGTTGGGGATTAGTTTTAATGCTTTGTCTTTTTTTTTTTTTTTTTAACAGTGACAAATATTTATGCAATGAATGTTAGATTTCTCAATTTCATCAAACAAACATTAAGGTAAAATAAGTCAGAAAGTTCATGATATAAAAATAGTAGGACACATCAATAACTCCTCTATCATCTTTAAGTAGGTTTTCCAAACTAAAATTACCAAACATCTTCTCTGTATACTACACAGTAGATATGAACAGACTAAAAGAGGAATACATCTTAGAGTATTTTTCCTGATGAACATAGTTACAAAATTTTCCTAAATTAATCTTGGAAACTGAACAGAAGCAAGCATTAAGATCACATCCTAGACCAAGATGACTTCATTCTAGAAAGAAACCATAAGTGTGTTTAGTAAATGTAATATAGTAAAATGTAAACTTAGAATAAAAGGCACAGCATCATTTGAATAGAAATTCTTTGACAAAGTTTGGAAACCTTTATGGCCTTTAAGACACCAGGAATAGAAGTAGATGCTTTGGTATAATAAAAGGTGTTTCTGACAAGTTTTTAAAGCAAATTATATACTAATTAGGAGAAATTGAAAGCATTTCTTCCAAAATTCAGGACGAGGCAATGACATTCCTCTCTCTCTCTCTCTCTCTCTCTCTCTCTCTCTCTCTCTCTCTCTCTCTCTCTCTCTCTCAGATATTTTCTTTTTTTATTAGATATTTTCTTTATTTACATTTCAAGTGATATCTCCTCTCCTGGTTACCCCACCAAAAAAATATCAAAAACAAAAACAAAAAAACAAACCCTGTTTCCTCCCCTCTCCCCCTGCTCACCAACCCACGTTCTCCCACTTCCTGGCCCTGGCTTTCTCCTACACTGGGGCATAAACTTTCATAGGATCAAGGGCCTCTCCTCTCCTTGATGAGCAACTTGGGCATCCTCTGCTATTCACATGCTGCTGGAGACATGAGTCCCACCATGTGTGCTTATTTGGTTGATGTTTTAGTCCCTGGAAGCTCTGAGGGTATGGGTTAGTTCATATTGTTGTTCATCCTAAGGGCTGCAAACCCTTCAGCTCCTTGGGTCCTTTCTCTGGCTCCTTCATTAGGGACCCTATGCTCAGTCCAATTGATGGTTGTGAGTCTCTACTTCTGTATTAGTCGAGCACTGTCAGAGCTTCTCAGGAGAGAGCTATATCAGGCTCCTGTCAGCCAGCACTTGCTGACATCCACAATAGTGTCTGTGTTTGAAGATTGAGTATGGAAAGGAATTCCAGGTGGAGCCATCTCTGGCTTGTCCTTCTTTCAGTCTCTGCTCCATAGTTTATCTCTGCAACTCCTTAGATGGGTATTTTGTTCCCCCTTCTCAAAAGGAATGAAGCTTCCACATTTTGGTCTTCCTTCTTCTTGAGTTTCTTGTGGTTTGTGGGTTGTATTTTGGGTATTCTGAGCTTCTGGGCTAATATCCACTTATCAGAGAGTGCATGCCATATGTGTTCTTTTGTGATTGGGTTACCTCACTCAGGATGATATTCTCCAGATCCATCCAAATTTCCCTAAGAATTTCAAAAATTTATTGTTTTTAATAGCTGAATAATACTCCATTATGTAGATGTACCACAATTTCTGTATCCATTCCTTTGTTGTCATTTGGGTTGATTCCAGTTTCTGGCTATTATAAATAAGGCTGTTATGAACATAGTGGAGCATGTGTCCTTATTACATATTGGAGCATCTTCTGGGTATATGCCCAGGAGTGGTATAGCTGGGTCCTCTGGTAGTACTATTTCCAATTCCTGAGGAACCATCAAACTGATTTCCAGAGTGGTTGTACCAGCTTGCAATCCCACCAGCAATGGAGGAATGTTCCTCTTTCTCCACAACCTCTCCAGCATCTGCTGTCACCTGAGTTTTTTATCCTAGCCATTCTGACTTGTGTGAGGTGGAATCTCAGGGTAGTTTTGATTTGCATTTCCCTGATGACTAACAATGTTGAACATTTCTTTAGGTGCTTCTCAGACATTCAGAATTCCTCAGTTGAGAATTCTTTGTTTAGCTCTGTACCCCATTTTTAATATGGGTATTTGATTCTCTGGAGTCTAACTTCTTGAGATCCTTGTATATATTGGATATTGGTAAAGAACTTTTAAAAATATGAAACGTTTCATGAATTTTCATGTCATCCTTGCTCAGGAGCCATTCTAACCTTCTCTGTATCATTCCAATTTTAGTATATGTGCTGCCGAAGCGAGCACTTATGCTTTGTCGTAATTCAACTCACAAAAAGTGGTGCGACCAGATGCTGAAGGTCCCTGCTCTCAGCTGGCTTTGATTGATAATAAAGAATTGGCTAGGCAGAGAGACAGAAGTGGGACTTTTAGATTGTGTAGGCAAGGGACTGAGGGAGCCACAGGAGCCACAGAAGGCACCCCCCTGATTGGATCTGGGGTAGTAGAGCTGAAATATAGATTTTAAAAGATGTTTTCTCAGGGGAATGTGTGCTAGCTACAGGGTTGTTTACAAGTGTCCAGCCAGCTAGTCAAGGCATATCAAAATTAGCTGGCGTGCTGAGAGTGGGCAAGTGGGCGTGTGTGTATGTGTGTGTGTGTGTGTGTGTGTCTTTCATTTGTGAATCCAAAGCTCTTGAGCAGTACAGCACATACATGTGTAACCCAGGAGCCAGAGCGGTTTAACTACTTCATCACTACTGGCTCTGTATGTTCCCATTGTATAGATGAAGACATTGAGCCTCAGAGGAACAGTATCTTTCTGTAGCATCACATAGCTGGAATGTGAGGGCTTATGGCCTTTCTACAATACCCTATTGTATGTCAGAAAGTGGTCCTGAGAGTGACTAGTGTGTACAAGATTCAGAGGTCAAAACATGAGTGTTTTCACTCAGGGCATGAGATTATCGAATCAAGCCTTTCCAGCCATCTGTTCCCTTCCAGATGTAAGAGTTCAGTCAACACAAGCACCTCCAGCCAGTACAAGAACCATTTCCTGTCTGCCTTTAAGGCTGTCTTCTCTTTATGACTTTCAGAGGCTTGGAGCCCAGGTCCATTTGACAGAATAAAAGGGAAGCTAGCCTATTTTCATCAACCCCATTGCCTAAGCACTCTAAGGTAACTTGTGTTTGCTTTTCTGTTTAGACTGGGATGGCCATGCTTCAGTGTGTCCTCCACACCCACAGCAAGCCCTACCTTCTCAGGACCTAGACCCATGCATCTGATGGCCTTAGCTTTACCAGTTAATAGGCCTCTTAAAGAACTCAGCTGATGGGGAGGAAAATGGGAGGAAGCACTGCTTGCAAGCCAGGAAGCTTTTGCATTCTAAGCCCCACCCCCACTGTGAATTTCTAACAGGGTTTTTCTGATCCAAACTTGCAGCTTGATCTTGTTAAAATAAATGTAATAAAATGGAGTCAGCATGTACACTCCCTGTGACCTTGCTCCAGGGACTCTCCAGCTTTGGCCTGTGTTTTCTACGTGCAAATAGAGCAAATGATTGGAATACATATCTAGTGACTTTCCCATTTCCTTGAGATTGGATGGTGAATAAGTCTCTTACCCTCTCCTCACCTCAGGGTCCACATCTCTAACAGGATATCATCGTGAAAGTCCCCAAGAACTGGCATGGGAATAAACACACTAATAAACACCAAGCCCCCAAGAAATATACTGAGTCTAGCTAAGTGCCCTGCAGTAACAATTGGTGCTACGGCTACATTTTTCTTTGGTGAAATAGGAATACTAACAGGGTTGGCATAGGGCTGTGGTAAAGAGCAAATGACTAGACATCCCAAGGAATTAGTACAGGGAAGGCATAGGGAAGGGAGAGTAGGAAGGCTGGCCAGAGAGACGCAATGGGGTAATGTGGCAACTCTGAATACGGATGGTCAAATTTTATCTCTGCTAGTTACCAGGTGAGAAATTATGCAGTTAACATGCAGTTTACTCATCTAGGAAGGGATATTTGGGGGAAGGGGAAAAGTTGGAAGGCAATGGGATGTGTGGAAATCACAGTGGCTGGGGTCAGAAGCCCTTGCTTGCACTACCAACTCTGTCATCAAGGTCATTGTAGCTGACTTTTTCCTTTCCTTGGGCTTCTGCTTATTTTCTGTAAAGAGAGACTCCAAGTGATGGTTTGTTGGCTTTTTTTGTTTTTTTTGTTTTTGTTTTTGTTTTTGTTTTTTTTTTTTTTTTTGACATCACTCCCATCCTCTGGTAGTAATAGATGGCAAATGTATTGAAACAACTAACTTAGTGTGGTCTAGTTGAGATGATGTCAGTCTCCACCATGACATTTCTTGGCAAGTCTGTACTCATTTGTATGTCACATAGTTATTGATCTATAGTTCTGTCTTCCATTAGTTGGAGATACATTGATGAACCACACATACAAATCTCAGCTCTCAAGAAAGGGTAGACAGACCAAATAAAAAGGTGTGAGGTCCTCACGCCTGCACAGCAAGTGCTCTTACTCACTGAGCTCCACTGCCCCCAGCTCTGGATTAATTCCCTTTTAAAAGGCTATATTTACTATATTTACACCCATTTCAACTGACATGAAAATGACACCTATCTGTTAATAGTCTTTATTTTACAATTATAAAAACATCTAAGCCTTGGGAACACCATGTGACTTAGCAAGAGTCATACGACTAGAACATAGGGACAGCATATGAAACTCAAGACTGTCTGATTCTTAAATCCATAATTTTATTTCCAAGTTTAAGTTTTTAGTTTTTATAAACTTATGAGCACATGTTGTTTATTAATCAAGTTTCAACTTTGGCTAGATTGGGCATATTTAGGGTGATGTAGCTTTAGACTCAAATTTCTATTTTAAATATCTATATATTTCTAAATGAATGGGTTATTTTGTTATTTCTTGATCTGTTCCAACCATCATCTCCAAATACTGAATGTGGACATTTATCTATATGTCCAGCTTCCTCTTGTGCTATTAGCAGTCTTCTTATCTACAAAAAGAAATCACAACTCTCTTGCAAGTTTATTAGAAATGAATACCAACATTCGATGGATAGTTCATAATGACTACCTAAAATACTGAAGACAAGTATAGAACATATGATAATGCTATTGTCTCTACTGAACATAATTTCCTTCTTGTGGTTGGCATTAGAAACAGAATTTGTTTGTTACATTGGTAATGTGAGTAGCATTATTGGTTTGTTAGTATTGTGTTAGTAATTCCAATACCTTATCCATAGTACATTTTAGCTTCTCTACATGCATAAATCATTGGAACTTTTAAATGATAGATTTCCATTCATGTCCAACCCTTGTTTCTTTCCTTCATGGAATACATTGTTATCAATTCAATATAATCCATAGATAGTAAAATTGTAAGACCCAGCTGTATACTTCGATGACTTTAGCCAAATATGTGTACTGAGGCAAGCTCGGCAACACCATGACCAAGAATTTCCCCCTTGAGTTTCTGCCTAGTCATAGCCCACATTTTTTTGCTTCAGGCAACCTCCGATGCTATTACTTATTTATTTTTCTCATTTTTTTTCTAGGCTTTGGTTCATGGGTGACACCATTGCATATGATGAATCCAGTAAATAAAGAACAAACATACAAATCCTAGCTCTCAAGAAAGAGGATAGACAGGCCAAAAAAAGGATTAATATGTATAAAAGAAGTGTTTCAAACTTACAGTATGAGCACCATGGTTTTAGGTAGCCCTGTGCATCTTGTCCCCACTGACTGCTACTTCTCCTTGCCCCACAGAAGCACCTGGCATATGGTAAACCAACCATGGAATCCAAGTCCTGACAACATTGATTCAGATGCACCTGTGCATCGGCAGGATGCTTTCGTCTGAAATGAGTTATTTCTGTCAGGTCCCAGAGCAGACCCGAGGTGATCTCGTTAACTTTATTTTAATTCCAAGACACACAAGGAAGCTGAGACACAGCTTCCTCTCAGACCAACATTTGCACATTGCTGCCCCCTGGTGGTGCTATGAAATGTAGCCATGACTTGACAGTTCAGGGTAAACTGTTAACCTCAAAACCCACAGAGCTTTTGGACAGTCTGTCAGACCCTGAAGTCTAAATAATGCAGCTTTACAAGGCTTATAGCCTAACTAGGAGGATGATTTCATCCAAGTTGACCACGACAAGGAAACTTTTCACTGTGGTAAGAAAGATCTCAGATGTCCCTCTTCAGGAATGTATAGCTAAGTCAGGAACATGTTTAAAAAAAAAAAAAATCCCAGTTCTGAGATCCCTGGAGTGTTGCCTAGGGAGTCCGTGTGTGAGCTTTAGGGAGTCTTTTAGCTTTAGTAATGAAAGATCAGTAGTCTCCAAATGCCAGGGAACTCTGGGCCAGTGCCTCAGGTGAGTCTGTGTAGTGGGACCCTGGTGTTTGCTTATTCATTCACTGATTTCCTATTTTGTATCACTCTAGGTGGCTGACAACCAGGTAGGCTACTGTTTTTAGACATAGCAGATGGGACAAGGTGGTTTCTGGAGTCTCTCTTCAAAGGGTGCTAATCTGAAGCTGGGAGGGTAAGAACACTTACTGTGTGTGCAAGCATGAAGACCTCAGTTCAAACCCCCAGCTCCCCTGTAAGAAGCTGGGCATGACTGGGCACAAGCCTGAAACCCCAGTGCTGTGAGGGTATCAGGCTGGTTATTGTGACACATTTCTTAACCACTTTTTAAACGTCTATGTCCTCCTCTTACGAAAGGAAAACAGTAACATGGTGAGTTCACCAATGCAAGGTTAACCGTAGGTATGCAGAAGAGACTGATAATGTTCAATGCCCACTAGATGCTTCTATATACAAGCTTGTCACAAACTTTGACCTCTGTCAGTCATATGAACTTACAAAGTGCCTCAGGATTCACGGTAATGTGAAAGTCTCTCTGGGGTGGTCTTCAAAATAGGCTACTAGTAAGCTTGGAGCAATCTTCAAAATAATGAGAAATTCTAAATACACACTATGACCATTTTGTAGGGGTTTTTTTTCTGTCAGAAAGTGCTTTGAAGGCTACTATGAGGACAAGTCTGTCTTTTGGGGGACATAAAAACACAACTGACCCTATTTCTCACCTTTATTTCTGATTGAGGCTATACTTTTATTATAGAGGCTAATAATTCTTATGTTGTGTATTAGAAAAAACTGGCCTGGATCTTTTTATATTTGTGCTTGAATATTTGTGTCCCTGGGATGGTTTCTAGATGCTCGGCCCACGGAGTTGCACTATGAGGAAGGATAGCCTTGTTGGAGTAGGTGTGTCACTGTGGGGGTGGGCTTTACTATCCTTTCCTAGCTGCGTGGACGTCAGTATTCTGCTAGCACCCTTCAGTTGAAGATGTAGAACTCTCAGCTCCTCCTACACCATGCCTGGCTGGGTACTACCGTTGTTCCCGCCTTGATAATGGACTGAACCTCTGAACCTGTAAGCCATCTCCAATTAAATGTTGTTCTTATATGAGCTGCCTTCATCCTGGTATTTGTTCACAGCAGCAAAACCCTAACTAAGACAGCCCCTTTCCATAATCTATGCAATGAAACTTAATCACTAATGTGACATAGGAAATGAAGCAGGGGAAGGTGGTTATGTCATGATGGCAAAGTCCCATAAATGGGGGTTTTGTTTTATGTTCATTCACATATAAACACAAATGTGTATTTGTAGGTATGGATATGAACAATGTATATGTGTGCAGCGGCTAGAAAGGGGCATTATGTTTCCAGCCTCTACTCTTTGCCTTAACCCCTTGAGACAGGGTCTCTCACTAAATTTGGAGCTAGGTACCTACCAAATTGCAGTAATAATCCTGTTTCCACCTCTCACAGCGTTGGGGTTCCAACCTTGTGCTTTCATGCCCAGATTTTGACAGAGCTATGAGGTCCTCATGCCTGCACAGCAAGTGCTCTTACTCACTGAGCCTCACTGCCCCAGCTATGGATTAATGCCCTTTAAAAGGCTCCCCACAACTATATTTACACCCATTTCAACTGACATGAAAATGGCACCTATCTGCTAATAGTCTTTATTTTTCAGTTATAAAAACATCTAAGCCTCGGAGACACCATGTGACTTAGCAAGAGTCATACGACTAGAACATAGGGACAGCATACGAAACTCAAGACTATCTTACTCCTAAATCTGTAATCTTAGTTCCCAGTTTAAGTTTTTAGTTTTTATAAACTTATGCACGCATTTTATTGGGAAGTTTCAATTTTGACTAGATTGGGCATACTCAGGGTGGCATGGCTTTAGACTCAAATTTCTATTTTGAGTTCCTATGTATTTCTAAATGAATAGGTTATCTTGTTATTTCTTGATCTGTTCCAAACATCACCTTCTTGTTTCCAAATACTAAATAGGGGCATTTAGCTCTATTTCCAGTTTATAATTGCTCATGCTATTAGCAGTCTCCTCACTTACAAAAGAAATTACAATTCTCTTGCAACTTTGCTTAGAAATGAATATCAACATTCAGGGGATTGTTCATAAAGACCACCTAAAATACTGAAGACAAGTATAGAACATATGATAATGCTATTGTTTCTACTGAATATAATTTCCTTCTTGTGGTTGGCATTAGAACCAGAATTAGTTTGTTACATTGGTAATGTGTACAGTATTCTTGGTTTGTTAGTATAGTGTTGGTAACTGCAATACCTTATCCATAGTACATTTTACGTTCTGTACATTCACAAATTATTTGAACTTTTTGTTGTTGTTGTTTTTCAAGACAGGGTTTCTCTGTGTAGCCCCAGCTGTCCTGGAACTCACTCTGTAGACCAGGCTGGCCTCAAACTCAGAAATCCACCTGCCTCTCCCTCCCAAGTCCTGGGATTAAAGGCATGCGCCACCACTGCCCGGCTATTGGAACTTTTAAATGATAAATTTCTCTTCACTCCTAAGCCTTGTTTCTTTCCTTCTTGGAATACATTGTATCAGGTCAATATAATCTCTAGATAGTAAAATTGTAAGACCTAGCTGTATACTTAGATGACTTTAGCCAAATGTATGTATTCGGGCAAGCTCTGCAACACCATGATCAAGAATTTCTCCCTTGAATTTCTGCCTGTCACAGCCCACATTTTTTGCTTCAGGCAACCTCTGATCCTATCATTTATTTATATTTTTTTTTCATTTTTCTTTTCTAGGCTTTGGTTTCTTCTTTTCATTTCTGATGATGGTTATTTGACTTTATCTCTGTATTCACAGTTTTCCCCCAGGGGTTTATAAATCATGTTAGTTTTTTCGAATAGCAAACTATTTAACTAGGTTTTTTTTTTTAATGTAGATTTAATTTACAGCCATTAAAAAAAAAATCTTTGCAGCTGTGTGGAACTATTGACTGCTTTTTTTTCTTTCTCTTAGCAGCGTGTCTAGCATCCTCAGACACGTGAGAGTTAGTGTTTATGGAGGAGGGCTTCCACATTACTTCTAGCTCAGTTCCTGTAAGTCCATGTTCCCAATGTATGATGTTTTAAACAGGCTAGATGATATCTGCTAAAGGATATCAACTGTTTGCTTTTTATTCCAACTTAATGAGGTACAACTGCATATATCAAAGTCCATTTTTTATAAATGTCCAGTTTAATGAGTTTTATCAAATGTACACATTTATGTAAGCAATGCAATGATCCATATGTGGGCTGGTTTTCCTGCTACATAAGGATCCTTCTGTCTTGTGTCAATGCTAGCTAACTTCTTACCCACCAATATTGAAGGTTCTTTGCCACCTTTCTTCTTCTTACATCAACTACCACCTTCTTACATTCCTATTTTTTGTTTTAAAATTCAATGTATTGCTCATGTTATAGTTTCTGTAAAACATACATAATAATATTTACAAAAATATCAAAATTATTGCTACAGTTTTTAAGTCAGAATCTTACACAACTGAAGCATCTTTGAACTCAACACATAGCCAAACATGAGCTTAAACTCCTGATTTCTTGACTGCACAAAATTTCCTGAATTGTTAAATTTATTGACTGTGTTTGAGTTCTTCCAAAGATGCTGGGATCTTTAAATTACATTTACAGTGGTTCATAGATCTAGTCCTGTTTTGTTCTGTTTTGGTTTGTTTTATTTTTTTTAGGTCCTCCTTATGTTTTCAACTCTATAAGGATTTGTGCACTGTGTCATCAATACTGACTTTCCTTCAGTGTAACATTGAGAGCTTTCATCTGATGCCATTTTCTTCTCTTCAGTATTCCCTTTAATCTCCTCAGAATAATTCTTTCATTTTTTTCTATAAATAGCTTTATTTTAAAGTGTGTTTCTCTATAAGTGAGTTAAGAGAAAGTTTCTCAAACTCTTTGTGAGTAGTCCACAGGTTTTTCTTTGTCAGTAGTCCACAGGTTTTTGTTCCAAATGTTTTTTTGTAAGAGTCAGCTAATCATTGTGCAAATTTTAATCTGTGAATTTTAATCCACTCATCCTCTATTTTCATTTGCTCTTTATCCATTTTATTATGATGGTCTTGTTGGAATTCATGTTTTGTTCGTTTGTTTGTTTTTTGTTTGTTTTCTGAGTCTGTGCCCATACATCTTTCCAAACTTTTTAGGAAGCACTCTTAGCTATCATGTCTTCGGCTACAATTTTCCCATTCCCTAGCTGCATTCCCAGGATCTTGGTGACATCCCTGTAGACTCTTCAATGTCATTCTGCTGGGGGGTTTTTGTCACCATTTTTCTCACTTTCCTTCCTTTTGATCTCCCAGTTACCATTTTCCTGTTGTCTCTTCACCAATTTCCCCTCAGTGCCATAATCTGTAGTCTGCTTATCTATTGTTCTTAATTTTACAGTATTTGGTGGTACTACAGTTTCAGCTCAGATTTTTAGAAGTTGTTTCAGTATCCCATGTTCCTAATTGTTTCTTTACATTACAGATCCAGAATTGACATTGCTTTGTTGAAACTTATTGGTAGCAAGAGATTTGATATTACAGAGTTTAACATGCATGTGGGCCCCTAGTGGATCTGGGGGTAGGAATTTTACCAATTATAGGGCTTCTATGTTTAGAAATTTCAACTGGCAGGTCACTGGGGTTTATTGGTCATTTGACTTAAACCACAGAAGTATTCTCTGTAGTTAACAGTAGAAAATGTTTTAGTTCTTGTTTCTCTGACTTCTCATGGGAGCAGAAAAAGATAGTTAGCCATGTGTTTGTAATTATCAATGGCTTGAGAGCTTCTGTCTTGTGTGTGCTCAGCAGAGACAAATTATATGCCTTCTCCTAGATCGTGTGAGAGGATGTGTATATTCATGCAGACACACACACACACACACACACACACACACACACACACACACACACA